>NIVC01000713.1:327500-350000 GCA_002269645.1 Macrostomum lignano
TTTACTACTCACAATAAGTAAGAAAACACGCAATGAGGCACTATTGTTACACATACTGCGAGTCAGCTCTGAGCATGAAATTCAAATGAGAAATGCTCCAGTCTGTGCACCTCAGCTTACTGCCATCAGAATCAACAAAGACTCGCTCCGGTCCGCACTGGCTGAGCCCGTTGAACACAAAGACTCTGCTAGCCCTAACTGACCAAACAAAAGCAGACGAGGCCACGTCAGGTGACACGGTGTTTGTTCGCTTCTGGCCGCTAATAAATCTCAAGTCGGACAGTTTTAATTGATCCTTAGGCACCCCGTAGCAACCAAATATTCGCATAGAGACGCCAACTCGAACACAGCGCAACAAGAAACTATTAGACGAGTGCGGTCCCGCGTGCTCAATGCTCAAATTGCAGAGATCGATGGCTCGAACTGCAGATTTAGTGGGCAAGCACTGCCTGACCGTGGCCTTCTGACCAATGCTCATTACCGAGTAATTAGCCATCACTTCGGCTGCGCAGTCTGGGGTCAGACAGGCTGGAGGCGACCCAGGCGATGCAGCCAGGTGTTTGCCAACTGACACAACTGTGATAATTAGGCGGCGAACTTCTGTCCGAAAATTCACACCGCAGGTAAGCAGCAGCATGAGTACGCGGCCAGTTTGGCTGAATCGAGTCAAGCGGCCCAAGCGTTGCTCATGTTGCAGTTGCAGCACTGGCAGGCCAAACAGAGCCTGCTGCCTCCGGCCAATGCCAAGCTGCTGTCTGTGTTGCACTTTTGCTTGCTATGGAATGATGAAACACAAAATAATGTTAGGTTTTGTATACTAATCATCATAGATTTTTTTCAAATTCTAAAAAATATTATTTAACAATAAGTCAAATATTTGTATGTTTTAGGTTTCTGTTGTATTGTGTATTGTGCAGTGTTGGGCATCATTGGTGAAAATCTTACCTTTCTTAATGGCAAAAGCATTGCCTTGCCATTAATTTAACCTTGTCTAACCTTGTTTGAACTCTTTCTTTTGTTAAGTAACTTAATATAATTATTAATAAGCATTTATCTCTTGATGTTAACATATAATATGTAGGAATTTCACACTTTTTTAAATAGACTTTGTAAATAAGAATATTATATAAATATTAGGCTTATAAAAAAGTAATTAATACATTTGCAAGGTCAACATCAGAAACAAAGAGATTAATTAAGCACTTAATTAGGCAAATAGATTAATTAATGCAAATTATTAATGATTGATAATGAAAAATCTTATTGCTTACTAAAGGATAAATTCCTATTAATGGATTAGTACCAAAACACTAGTATTTTTGTATATCAACATTAACTTTTGGATTTGAACTTTTAGATATAATCAATCAATATGTTTAAGGATTATATATTAAACTCTGCCTTATAGTCAACAGCTATATCTTCCAAGTTTTTTAAGGAGAAAATAAATAACAGTTTATGTCATTTAAAATATCTACTTCTAAATAAGTCAAATAATATCATAGGCCTATAGCATGCTAGGGTGCCAGTTTTTTTTAATAAATTTTAATTATTTCATACACATGCTTCAGTACAGCCTAGGAATTCACCTAGCCATTTCTATTGGCAACACACACACACATACACACAAATGTAAATCACTATTGGATAGAATAGTAGTCACGTGACTGCTTTTAGCCAATAGCAACTTACATGTATGTGTTGCCAATAGAAATGGCTAGGTGAATCTCAAAGTTCTGCATGTATGTTTATATTTCTTTTTAACCATGATACATGATTTTTATATAATTAAAAAAATTGTGCTTTTTTAATTTCATTAGAAATAAATATTCTGTGGCAGGCAAAGCTTCTACTTCCCCATATGTAAACATTCCCCATATACTGTAATGTTTCTCCCTCCCTATAACCATGGCATGTAGTTGTCAATGTCACTATTTCCCTATATGGATATCCCTTTTACCTTTAGTATATTTTGGGTTTTTTACCATCTATAATATTGTTTTATTGTTATTATAAATAGGGCTATACTCAATATTAGTAATTACTACCCAATGTATCTCTCTTTTCTAGGAGACTGACAATTGATTGCTACAATTTGACTACCACAATTTTATTGCCATCTTTTTTCACTGCTAGATATTTAACAATTTTATTACCAAGCAATTTAACTACAATTTAACAATTTAGTCATTTTTTAAAACTACAAACATGAGAAACTTAATAGCTGAAGCTCTTATTAGCATCCTAAGTTTGTCTGAATTGTTTCAAACATTGGGAATGTTCAAACATTCAAACATTTAGCATTGGAAAGCCAAAAAAATACAATACAAGTTTTTTAATAAACTACTTATAGCATCTCTTTGCAATATACCTTAGCAGTCTCTTAGAAGCCTTGACATGTCAGCAATTCCCCCCACAAGTCTTAACATATTAACTTCCTCCCTTGACATCTTAACAACCCCCCCTATACTATAAGCCTTGAAATCTTAAAAAATCAATCAACCTACTAACCCTAACCTTAACCCTATATTTAACAATGAAAGTTATATACAAAGATATTTTGTATAATTAATTAGTCTATTTATAATAGAAGCATAGTTTTGTTTGTTATTTTTATTTATATAGGCTTTATAAAACTAAATTTATCAAAATGTTTAAACTTAAAAATAGGTTTACTAAAAGGTTAAAGCTAAATATTATTATATTTTATAAGTCTAAATCATGTTTGATGCATGCCCTAACAAAAATTTAATAGGGCCTAATTATAAATGTATGCCAAAAAAAAACTTTTAGTGCATGCCCTAGGCCTACTTATAATTTCAAATCTATACTAGTATTGCAACAATAAATAGCCTTTTTGCACTGTAACAGTAAATGACCTTTTTTATTATATAAAAAATCCTTTTTAGAAGATAATTTGATTGCTTTTTTATATTTCTTGCCTATATTATCTTTAGTAGAAAATTGATATGCACAAAACTTTGTTTAAATGCTAATGTTACAAGCTTAAAACCAGAAACAAAAGCTTGAAATTTACATTTAAAATAAACTTTTTGAAATAATATTTTTTCACTTATAAGTCAATACTAGGCCTAACTCTTCCATGTGATTCTATGAAATGTATACCAGGTATGCATTTTTGCATATTATTTTATTTTCTTAGGAGTCCTACATGCCAACTTTTGACATACAAGGCCTAATACTAATACATGCCAAAATTTTTGGAAATATACTACATGATCTAGACGACTAGAGTGTAGGCTATATTTTTTATATAATATTGCAATAGTTTTGTAATCCCTACTATATTTTACATATATTGAACTAAAACTTTTATTTAGTTTATTATAAACAGAAATCTTTCTATACAAAAGGCTATGGATAGGCCCTAGGCCTATTTAGTCTTTCAAGCATAGTAGGGGGGCCTAGCTAGAACAAATATGATTGCCAAATATTAATAAATTTTGCCTTTGATTTTAAATAGTACTAGCCTAAAGGAGTATAGGCCTATAAAAGCAGATAAATTACATTTTGCAAGATATAGGCCTTTAGGCACTACTACTAACTATAGTAATAATCTAAATATACTAAATCTCTATTAAAATTAGGCCCTAATAATACTAATAGATGGGCCTATGCTATCATTGCTATGCAGGCTATGCCTAGTTCTAGTAGTTATTATAGTCACTTATTAAGGTAAAATTTAAGGTAATGTACAGACTATACTACATGGCATACACGTGTAGCTTGCTAATTTTATTAACGACATAAGAATTAGGATCCAGGCCCACGAAATACATAGCAACAGCAACGTGTGCCGTGAGGCGTGAGGCGATGTCGACGGCGAGGTGACTAATATACTTGAGGTTGTGGTCAATTAGAATTAGTCTTATCCAAGAAAAAAGGCAGTATAACAACTTGCAACTTCTGTGATACAATTGTATTTTATTGCGTGTCAAAATGTGCAGAATTCTTAGCTATGTTTAAGAAATATTTAATTAATCAAAAAACTAAATTACAATGCCAAATTTTCTAATTTAGGAGAAAAATGTTGTACTTCGATAATATACCAAAGGTTTAGAAAAAATCGCGTCCTTTGATACAAAATCCATGAAAATACTTTTATCTTTACTATTGCACCACTGAAATTTTTTATTCTACAGAAATGCAGTGCAGCTCTTGGTCTTAAGATAATGCAGGATGAAAATGCAGGGTTCAAATAATCCCCTTATATTATAAACTTTAATGAAGTTTGGATCGAGGCTGGATCAGTTGCCGACGCCCCACCATTTTGCTGGCGACCACGGGCGCTATAGTGCTGCGATGTCGTGCAGAGAGATCCGGTGGTGCCGCGGTGTCTGCTGCGCAGTCCCCTCCAGAGATTCCATGAATTCTCTGTCCTGTCCACTGTTGAGTCCTTTAGCAGGCCTGCGGCGCGGGCGGGGAACGACAGCAGTGGACCGCGCGGGATTTGCCGCCAGGGGCGTGTTAGCCCACCTCTCTCTGTGCTTAGATGCCACAAGCTGATGCGAGTGGTGACAAGGGCGATATGGGGTTATTTAGTAATACGGGGCCACATTGGGTATGTCACACGGGCATATAGCCGTGACCTTCTGTTACCGGGTCCTGATCGATTTGGGCTGCTTCAGCTTCGCGATTTTGCCCTTGATGGGGTACACATCCTCGGGAGGGGTCGTGACGTGCAGGAGCTCTATTTCCTGGGCTCCCGCTCGCCTGTTTACGCTTGGTGGTGTAGGATTTAAAGCTGAAGATTTGGATCCACATCACCTACAGTATAGCTGGTAGAGATAAGGGACATGTCCGAGTAGCGGAGCATCCAGTTATCAGACAGTCCGAGGATTGCCTTGAAATCGTCTCCAACCAGCTTGCAGATAGCCTCATGATCCACGACGCCATTTGCCGGAAAGTCTCGCCCAGTAGCAGGCGACGGACGATCGATCCCTGTCCTCGCTCACGGCACTTCAAGCAGGCCCACTGGACCATGCAGGAAACTGCAAACACAATCAGGTGCTGGCACCTGCTGCTCGACATCAGCCGCAACACAGCTTCCATCCAGTTGGTTTGGGTGCCGGCACACTGCGGCATCCCCCTCAATGAGGCGGCAGACCGAGCTGCCGGATTGGCCAGAAGACTGTCTCAAAGTGACGCACCGGTCTCTTTCAGCGCTGCCAAGGCGGCCATTCGGCGCGACCGGCGCGCCCTGGAAGGCAGCATCCTCCCAGCGCGCCGGCCGGCTTTCCGTGCGAGAAATCGGCTAGAGCAGACTGTGGTGTGCCAGCTCAAGGCTGGCGCGTCGATGCTCTGCGCCGAAGACTCCGCCTGGGTTTGACCGACTCCCCTCAATGCCCGGATTGCGGGGAGACTGATGACAGTGAACACGCTTTATTCCGCTGCCCCCGTGGAGACGCTCGGCGCATGCCCCTGATCGGCAACGATACCGAGCGCCTCCTACGGGTTCCGGGACTTGGGCTCTCGTTCCTACGAAGCCTGGGGCGCTGGCCCCCGTCTGTCAGAAGAAGAAGAAGAAGAAGAAGCTCGTGTGTGCGGCACAAAACTGCGACCGCGTCTACACCGCGGTGCTACCTTATGAGCAAGATCTTTGGTTTCCCTTAGCAGACAAGAGCCGCATGCGACATCTTTTTCCTCCGACCTTCGGGACCTGCCCCCTCGCCGGCTCACCGTGCTTACAAAAAATCTTGCTGACAGCTAACGCCATCGCTCTAGTTCAATACCTTCCTGGACGAGACGAAACCACCAATTTCGCTTCGTGACCGTCAGGTCAGCCAAAAATTTCGCAACCTTGCTCCTTTTGGTTGCCCCATCGTCACAACGGATGAAGCCCTCAAACTCATCAAGAGCACCGCTACCTCCAAAGCCATAGGATCAGATGGCCTCTGCCCAGTGAAACACCTGAGACCCAAAGAAATTGCATTCCTTTGCATGCTTTTCAATCTCTGCGTCCGCTCCAGCGTCTTTCCGTCCACCTTGACGTCCGCCAAAGTTTTTTCTGTTGCCGAAAGCCCAGTAGGGACTCCTCTCTCGGTGGCTCATACCGACTCATCTCCATCCTGTCGCTTGTCATGCTAAAAGAATAATATGGATTACACATGCCGATCACCGGCCCCAATGGGCAAATGTGCAACCGACAGCCCAGCCGCAGTTATTGCGTGGAGCATCTGAAGGGTGCGTAGTACGGCTGTTCAGTCCACGGTTTGGTCAGGGGGGGGGGTCGCCACACACAGCTTCAATTACCACAGCTAATGCTGGCACCCATTTTACAGCTGGGTGAACTGAAGCAATGCAGCTTTAAATGTCTTACTCCTGGACACAAATTGTTCCGAGTGGGTCGAGATACGAACCCCCGACCTTTCAGTCGTGAGAATTCTTCATAGGCACAGACTCGAAAACTCGATTAAATTCACACAAAAATTATACCTAATTAATTTTTAAGAGCTTCCTTTATCTTTGTCACTACTACATAGTGTAAGTAGTATATTTTGATACTGAATATTGGCTAGAAAATTCACGAGAGTTAACTAAAAGTCAAAATTGATCAGCTGAATTCGTATTCTTTTAACATGCGAGTCAAACTATTCAGCACAATTGTTGGACGCATAAATTATTATCCTAATATATAGCCTCTTGGACCTTGGTCAAAGAAGGTCGATCAAAGCTATTGTCTCATATTTGTCAAAGTTTGCCTTAGAAGATATACAGCATACATTGTAGCTTGTGTTGTCTCCACACTTGAAAGCCGTTTGCTTCGGGCTTAGCAAAGTTAGGAAGATTTATTGCCTTCAATAGTCAGCTTGGTGGTGGCGCCATTCCCGCCATACCTTAAAATATAATTTCAATTCTCTCTTGGGGCAGCACCGACTATGAGTAATCATGAATAACCAAGCCATTTTTCCGCCCATTGTACTACCAAGGTGGGGGATCCCCTCCCCTGACAATTACTTTTTTGCTGCGCCGGAACGGAGCAACGCGGGTTCAATCTATTGAAGGTACCGACGGCGTCGGGGTGATAACGGAATGCTTGAGAGACTGGCTGAGGATGTCCAGCAGTTGAGGTTTGCCCACTGTCGAGGCTTGATCAGCGAAACTAGAGAAATTCGCATCAGGGTGCAGTCCATAGTCACCTGGTGCCACCTGTTGAAGGTCCAGAAGCTCCGCCTAGGTGAAGGCCAGTGACCGATGAAGTCAGACATAGGCGTAGGAACATTTCAAAAAGTGGGGGCCAGGTTCAGTGGCGGATTTAGGGGGGGGGGGGGCGCACGCCCCCGTCGAGTTGAATTTTTTTATATGGAAAATGCACATTATCATGTACCGATTATTTTCAGAATCCGTATTG
Organism: Macrostomum lignano; assembly: GCA_002269645.1. Classification (NCBI taxonomy): domain Eukaryota; kingdom Metazoa; phylum Platyhelminthes; family Macrostomidae; genus Macrostomum; species Macrostomum lignano. Next base: position 334,873 of record NIVC01000713.1, read on the forward strand.
TCAGCACACTTTTATAAAGCGCCGCAGGCACTCATTTTAGCGACGCAGGCACTCATTTTAGCGCCGCAGGCACTCATTTTGGCGCTGCAGGCACTCATTTTGGCGCCGCAGGCACTCATTTTAGCGCCGCAGGCACTCATTTTAGCGCTGCAGGCACTCATTTTGGCGCTGCAGGCGCTCATTTTAGCGCTGCAGGCACTCATTTTGGCGCTGCAGGCACTCATTTTAGCGCTGCAGGCACTCATTTTGGCGCTGCAGGCACTCATTTTAGCGCCGCAGGCACTCATTTTAGCGCCGCAGGCACTCATTTTAGCGCTGCAGGCACTCATTTTGGCGCTGCAGGCGCTATGTTTTGTCACCCTGCAGCAAAATGCATTCATGCAAATCAGCAAAAACCAAAAATAAGCAAGAAGTCTACATTTTACATTTAAAATGTGGAGGGACCAGATACAATTACTGGCCCCCCATTTTAAAAAGTGGGGGCCATGGCCCCACTGGCCCCCCCCGTTCCAACGCCTATGAAGTCAGAACTGATGCAGACACATGTGGTCGACGTGCTGATGAAATTTGGAGGCTTGGCAAGGCCTCCAAATTTGATTGTCGCACAGGGGTGTACTGAATGCACTAGCGCTTATGGGAAAAACTCGACCTTCTGGCAGAATCGTCGAGTATCTCGACGGTCTGGAGGGCTGGCGACTTGATTCTTGTTTGAGAGGGTGCGAAAAAAAGTTAGCCCATGTTATTGAATGTCGTGTGTCGCATGCATTGGTCCGTTCTGGTGCAGCGAAAAATCTTTGTAAGACTTCTTGTTTTCGTAAACTTTTCGCTCAATTATAACGAATTTAAGATATAATTATTATCTCTAGATAGATTGTAGTTCTCTACAAAATAATAATGCGACATTTCGGTTGAATCAGATCAGGATAAATACGAGTATTGTTAGTTGCGAAGTTCTGATATACGACCCAGTTTCAAGATGCACGCTAATCAGAGTCCCACATCTGTTGTTAAAAATTTTCTTTGCCAGGCGTCCTATTTGCACTTTTATTTTTTCCAGTCCATGAGGATCTAGAATTAGGGAAGCTAAAAAAGACACGAGACACGTGTTTTTTGCCATAGTTACAACCAAGGACTACCGAGTTCGGATCTGTTAAAAAGGGTGTGCATTGCATGCCCTCTACTTGTTTGGCTGGAATTAGAAAATTTACCAGGCATTGACAGTGTTACAGTAGAACACGCTAGCTCGTAACAGATTGGAGGCAAGAGTGCACTTGTCACCGAGAGACGAGAAAGTACAGAAGCGCAAAAATTCTCTGAGCACAAGTGAACACCAGCAAGTCTTCTGAGGACAGGCAGACACGAAAAAACCCTCTGAGGACAGGGTGACAGACAGGCAGACACAAACAAACCCTCTGAGGACAGGGTGACAGACAGGCAGACACCAACAAACCCTCTGAGGACAGGCAGACACCAACAAACCCTCTGAGGACAGGGTGACAGACAGGCAGACACCAACAAACCCTCTGATGACAGGGTGACAGACAGGCAGACACCAACAAACCCTCTGAGGACAGGGTGACAGACAGGCAAACACCAACAAACCCTCTGAGGACAGGCAGACACCAACAAACCCTCTGAGGACAGGGTGACAGACAGGCAGACACCAACAAACCCTCTGAGGACAGGCAGACACCAACAAACCCTCTGAGGACAGGGTGACAGACAGGCAGACACCAACAAACCCTCTGAGGACAGGCAGACACCAACAAACCCTCTGAGGACAGGGTGACAGACAGGCAGACACCAACAAACCCTCTGAGGACAGGTGGACACCAACAAACCCTCTGAGGACAGGCGGACACCAACAAACCCTCTAAGGACAGGTGGACACCAACAAACCCTCTGAGGACAGGCGGACACCAACAAACCCTCTAAGGACAGGTGGACACCAACAAACCCTCTGAGGACAGGCAGACACCAACAAACCCTCTGAGGACAGGCAGACACCAACAAACCCTCCAAGGACAGGTGGACACCAACAAACCCTCTGAGTTCAGGCAGAAGCACAAATAAAAATAGAAAGCAAATCAATCAATGAGTTAAAAGTTTGTTTTATTCCTTGGTTTGCAAGCAAGAGTTTTGCTAGAATGAGAAATCGCATTGTTGGCAATATGCAAACAGAAGATCGTGTTAACATTATAATCGATGTGAGACGTTTGACGATAAAATGTACCTGTTAATTATCAAACTGGCTGCGTTATTTTACAATGAAACTAATCTGTTAATTATGTAGTTTTAATAATTTGCTCATCAGATGGCGCTCGGTTAAACAAAGGAATGTGTATTGGGCATGCAAGTACAATTAAAAAAATTATAACACTCGACAATGGGCTGTTGTATACAAGTATGGCATATTGCTATGAATGCAATAAAGACAAATCAATGAGAAATATTTATAATTTAGGAAATAATAACATTTTATAACTCTCTTAGTTTCCACATTTTATTGGTACAAGAAATACAAACAAAAATTTGACAACACATTTTGCGTGTAAAACTTTTGGCGCCAATAATAACTTCAAAATAAAATACGGTCGCGACGAACTGAACTCACTTTAGGGGCCGAAGTGATACCTTTGACGCCTTCTGAAGCTAGATTTTAGCGCCTCCTGAAGCTACAGTTTGGCGCCTTCTGAAGCTACAGTTTGGCGCCTGCTGAAGCTACAGTTTGGCGCCTCCTGAAGCTACAGTTTGGCGCCTGCTGAAGCTACAGTTTGGCGCCTGCTGAAGCTACAGTTTAGCGCCTCCTGAAGCTACAGTCTAGCGCGTCCTGAAGCTACAGTTTGGCGCCTGCTGAAGCTACAGTTTAGCGCCTCCTGAAGCTACAGTTTTGCGCCTCCTGAAGCTACAGTTTGGCGCCTCCTGAAGCTACAGTTTGGCGCCTCCTGAAGCTACAGTTTAGCGCCTCCTGAAGCTACAGTCTAGCGCGTCCTGAAGCTACAGTTTGGCGCCTGCTGAAGCTACAGTTTGGCGCCTACTGAAGCTACAGTTTGGCGCCTGCTGAAGCTACAGTTTGGCGCCTGCTGAAGCTACAGTTTAGCGCCTCCTGAAGCTAAAATTTGGCGCCTCCTGAAGTTATAGTTTGGCGCCTCCTGAAGCTATAGTTTAGCGCATGTTGAATCTACAGTTTGGCGCCTCCTGAAGCTACAGTTTAGCGCCTCCTGAAGCTACAGTTTGGCGCCTCCTGAAGCTACAGTTTGGCGCCTCCTGAAGCTACAGTTTGGCGCCTCCTGAAGCTACAGTTTGGCGCCTCCTAAAGCTACAGTTTAGCGCCTCCTAAAGCTACAGTTTAGCGCGTCCTGAAGCTACAGTTTAGCGCCTCCTGAAGCTACAGTCTAGCGCCTCCTGAAGCTACAGTTTAGCGCCTCCTGAAGCTAAAATTTGGCGCCTCCTGAAGTTATAGTTTGGCGCCTGCTGAAGCTACAGTTTGGCCCCTCCTGAAGCTACAGTTTGGCGCCTCCTGAAGCTACAGTTTGGCGCCTTCTGAAGCTAAAATTTGGCGCCTCCTGAAGCTATAGTTTAGCGCCTGCTGAATCTACAGTTTAGCGCCTCCTGAAGCTACAGTTTGGCGCCTCCTGAAGCTACAGTTTGGCACCTGCTGAAGCTACAGTTTGGCGCCTCCTGAAGCTACAGTTTGGCGCCTCCTGAAGCTACAGTTTGGCACCTGCTGAAGCTACAGTTTGGCGCCTCCTGAAGCTACAGTTTGGCGCCTCCTAAAGCTACAGTTTAGCGCCTCCTGAAGCTACAGTTTAGCGCCTCCTGAAGCTACAGTTTGGCGCCTCCTGAAGCTACATTTTAGCGCCTGCTAAAGCCTTAGTTCAATCTTTGCAAAAAAAGATCATTTCGGCGTCCATTGAAGCTCATTCTATTGACCTGACTAGGTGCAAAAATCGCTATTAAATAAAGAAGTCTAAGAAAAGTCAGTTTTTACCAAAACGCTCAGCGTCGCACTGCAGCGCCAAACGTTTGGCAGCCAGAAATCTTTGCTGACTCATTTCGTCGAACGGCGCTTGCCGGTTTGGCAGCCTGGGGACCCACCTGGTCTGCTGGGTGAGCTGGGCGATCAGGGCGGCCGAGCTGTCCGAGCCGGAAGTGGAGGATGGTTTGGCCGGAAGCGGCTGCAGAGATGATGGCGGACTCACCGCCGATGTCTCCAAAGCTCCGCTGCTGGTGTCCTCGATTCCGGAGTCCTCGCACACCTGCTGGCGGCGGTGCCGATCTCGTACGACTGGCTGGGACGCCTGAAGCTGCGGGATTTTTTTGGCAGATTTGATGGTCGGTTTAAGATGTCTAATCTCTAGTTCTAATCTCTCTTGAAGATCTCTCTGTCTCACTATTTACAATCTTTGCTTGATCACAAATATTCTTACATAATCCTAGCTAATCTCACCTAAATTATATCTAATCTCACAAAAAATTCCATCTAAACTCACCAAACTCGCATCTAATCTAACAAAATACCATTTAATATCACGCAGTCCCGTCTAATATCAGCTAAATCTCATCTAATCTCACAAAAGTTACATCTGCTCAAATAGCACCCCATCCAAACTCATAGATCTTCATCTAATTTCAAAAAATCAAATCTCATCTTATCTAGTGCTATTTAATCTCACCCAATGCCATCCAATCTCACCCAATGCTGCATCCAATCTCACCCAATGCCATCCAATCTCAACAAATACTCTCCAATCTCACATACTGCCATTTTTTTTCCATCTCCCGCTGAGGTCAATCAGAATAGCCGCCTCACCTGATCATAGCAACCGGAGTCCTCCTTCGCTTCGGCGCGGTTTCCCCGCCGGAAGCCGACCGGAACCAGAACCGGCTGCGGCAGCGGCGAAGTGTCGGTCGTCTTCAGCCGGCGGTGCCGCTGCTCCGCCGCCAGAGGCAGCAGCCCGCGGCACTTGGGGCATCGTTCCCGCCGTCTCCGGCATCTGGTTGAAGACGAACCTTTGTTGTCGTCGCTGCCTTTGCTGCTACCACTGCTGGGTTGCTGACTGGGGTCCGGTAGATGCGGGCCATGAGTTTCCTCAGAGTCAGCTGAGCCATTGTTGCCGCGCAGTGACAAGCAGGCGCTGAACAGCTTTCGATAGCTCATGCTTGCTTTGTTAGTCCCGGTTGGTCTTGTGTCAGCGACAGGCAGGGAAGCAGGGAGTTGCTGGTGGGTGGTGGCCTCTGCTGTGCTCTGCTAATATAGACTGGAGGAGGCCAGTAGCTTTGATCAACTTTCAGCCAATGAGCGCCCGGCCCGCCTGCCATATGCATGTGTTATTGCAGTAAGGATTGCCTTTTGAATATCAAACAGTTGCCACGTGGCCTGCGAGCTGCCTGTCTGCATGCAGGCTTGACTTTCAAATGCTCCGAGCAGACTGGAGAAGGGAAGAGAGGAGAAACAGGAGAGGTGGACAGACAGATATACAGACAGGCAAATAATAGCACTGAAACAGACATCAAATAGACAATGGGCAGACAGACAGACAGACAGACAGTCAGACAGACAAGCAGACAGACAGACAGACAGACAGACAGACAGACAGACAGACAGACAGACAGGCAGACAGAAGGACAGACAGACAGACAGACAGACAGACAGACAGACAGACAGACAGACAGACAGACAGACAGACAGACAGACAGACAGGCAGACAGAAGACAGACAGACAGACAGACAGACAGACAGACAGACAGACAGACAGACAGACAGACAGACAGACAGACAGACAGACAGACAGACAGACAGACAGACAGACAGACAGACAGACAGACAGACAGACAGACAGACAGACAGACAGACAGACAGACAGACAGACAGACAGACAGACAGACAGACAGACAGACAGACAGACAGACAGACAGACAGACAGACAGACAGACAGACAGACAGACAGACAGACAGACAGACAGACAGACAGACAGACAGACAGACAGACAGACAGACAGACAGACAGACAGACAGACAGACAGACAGACAGACAGACAGACAGACAGACAGACAGACAGACAGACAGACAGACAGACAGACAGACAGACAGACAGACAGACAGACAGACAGACAGACAGACAGACTAAGACAGACAGTCCCAGAGCCAGCAGCATATCCAAATGCAAATGTCGGCATAGACAGCATATTTGAAGCAATTTATTAAACGGTGCAGCAGTGAAACAGCATTTAGCAAGCATGGCTGGCACGCAGGGCTCGTGGCATTTCGCTGGTCGATACCGCAGCCTACACTCTAGCGGAGACGAAGCGACTGGCTTTAAGAGCATTTTTAGTGACAAAGATCGCGTCCAGATGATAAGCTTCTGACTGTCGAGCCATTTCAATATTTACCACAATATTATCTGCTAGCTAAAGTTAAGTCTGCACCCTACACTGTAGAATAAGCATAAGTAAAAAAGCAAAATTATTATCAAGCTGGTACCAATTTGTATCAGAAGGCTGACCTAGCAAGTGCGGCCAACTTAAACCTGCCACTTCGGATGCGAAATATAGACTAGTAACAAATGAAGCAATCCTAGCCTGTAGTGACGTGTAGTCTGTGGACTGTAGTTTGTTGTTTGTAGACTGTAGTCTGTAGTTTTTAGTCTGTAAATTTTCTACTATAGTCTGTAATCTATAAACTGTAAATTATAGTCTGTAAACTGTAGACTGTTATCTGTAAACCATAGACCACAGTCTGTAAACTGTAGACTGTTATCTGTAAGCCATAGACTACAGTCTGTAAACTGTAGACTGTTATCTGTAAGCCATAGACCACAGTCTGTAAACTGTAGACTGTTATCTGTAAGCCATAGACCACAGTCTGTAAACTGTAGACTGTTATCTGTAAGCCATAGACTACAGTCTGTAAACTGTAGACTGTTATCTGTAAGCCATAGACTACAGTCTGTAAACTGTAGACTGTTATCTGTAAGCCATAGACTACAGTCTGTAAACTGTAGACTGTTATCTGTAAGCCATAGACCACAGTCTGTAAACTGTAGACTGTTATCTGTAAGCCATAGACCACAGTCTGTAAACTGTAGACTGTTATCTGTAAGCCATAGACTACAGTCTGTAAACTGTAGACTGTTATCTGTAAGCCATAGACTACAGTCTGTAAACTGTAGACTGTTATCTGTAAGCCATAGACTACAGTCTGTAAACTGTAGACTGTTATCTGTAAGCCATAGACCACAGTCTGTAAACTGTAGACTGTTATCTGTAAGCCATAGACCACAGTCTGTAAACTGTAGACTGTTATCTGTAAGCCATAGACTACAGTCTGTAAACTGTAGACTGTTATCTGTAAACCATAGACTACAGTCTGTAAACCATAGACTACAGTCTGTACACTGTAGACTGTTATCTGTAAACCATAGACTACAGTCTGTACACTGTAGACTGTTATCTGTAAGCCATAGACTACAGTCTGTACACTGTAGACTGTTATCTGTAAACCATAGACTACAGTCTGTAAACTGTAGACAGTTGTCTGGATTTAAACGTGACTACTGAACGACTTTAACTGCCTAAGAAGCATTGATAGATATTTAGTGCAACTTTTGAAATATACAGAAAACTTTGAAAAATTAAACAAGAACACAATGACCGCAGCAGGGAAACAGTTTCTGAACATGCCCTTCCAAATATCCTTCACGGCCTCTTCTCTCCCCCAGCAGTGCTGTGTTTTGAGCAAATGTGCAAACAACTGATCGCCATGCAAAAGCGTGGACAATCCACCAACAGTCTGGCATAGAAACAATTTTATCAACTCTATCCATGCATATCCATAAAGCTTGAGCATTGGTGGGCCACTCGTGACAACCCCCATTCAGACCCTCTCTGCAGTGCTTATGCAGTCTGTAGTGTCTAGACAGACCAGGCAGGCAGAGAGGGAGCGGAGGAGCGGAGAGCCAGAACAGAATTGAGTCATATTTGGCAGCGAATTTTGCTGAGCAGTGCCTTGTATGCTGCTGAGTTGGTCCGCAGCAATATTTCACAGTGTCCAAGCTCAGAAAGACTGAGAGCGCAGGGGCTGGGGGGTCTCCGCGCAAAAACAGCATAGTTCTAACGGCCGCTAAAAAGTGCAATGTCTCAGTAAGAGAGACTCTTAATTGAGAGAAACTGGACTTTCTGCAAAAATGCTGCTTTTGTTGGCTTAAGTCTGCACTGGCGCAGCATTTGCCATTGGCAGGCGTGCAAGCAGACAGACAGACAGACAGACAGACAGACAGACAGACAGACAGACAGACAGACAGACAGACAGACAGACAGACAGGCAAACAGGCAGACAGACAGACAGACAGACAGACAGACAAGCAGACAGACAGACAGACAGACAGACAGACAGACAGACAGACAGACAAGCAGACAGACAGACAGACAGACAGACAGACAGACAGACAGACAGACAGACAGACAGACAGACAGACAGACAGACAGACAGACAGACAGACATACAGACAGACAGACAGACAGACAGACAGACAGACAGACAGACAGACGGTCTCAAAGCCAGCATATTTGAACTCATTTGCACTCGTCAGCCCAGCTCCTCACGCTCCGCCAAACCAGGCTGTCCAAGGCCACTGACAATCGAGCGATTCAGGCTAAGAGTAAAATGCTTGTCATAAAAGTGCTGTGCCCTTGTTCAGTGCTGCAAACAACACTTCTTCAAAGAAGCTCGACTTCGGCATTTATAGAAATATTTGCATACTGCATTGTAGCAGTTTTATTGGCACAGCTCTGTAAAATTTGAAGCGTGTTGGTCTCTCTACCTTGACTTCTGCTTTTGTCTCGCCTAGCGAAAATCGTGAACTTGCAGAAATGACACATTTAGCTATCCTTGTAAATGTACTTTTTCATTTGAAAGCTTGAATGTAATATCTGCTCTCTTCCCTCTCTAACAGCCACTCCCTACCCTCTCTAACATTCACTCTCTATTCTCTCTAACACCTATTCTCTATCCTCTGTAACACATACTCCCTATCCTCTGTAACACCCACTCTTTACCCTCTCTAACACTCACTCTTTACCCTCTCTAACACCCACTCTCTATCCTTCCTGACACCCACTCTCTACCCTATCTAACACCCACTCTCTACCCCCTCAAACACCCACTCTCTACCCTCTCTAACACCCACTCTCTACCCTCTCTAACACCCACTCTCTACCCTCTCTAACACCCACTCTCTACCCTATCTAACACCCACTCTCTACCCTCTCTAAGACCCACTCTCTACCCTCTATAACACCTACTCTCTACCCTATCTAACACCCACTCTCTACCCTCTCTAAAATCCACTCTTTACCCTCTCTAACACCCACTCTCTACCCTCTCTAACATCCACTCTCTACACTCCCTGACACCCACTCTCTACCCTCTCTAACACCCACTCTCTACCCCCTCAAACACCCACTCTCTACCCCCTCAAACACCCACTTTCTACCCCCTCAAACACCCACTCTCTACCCCCTCAAACACCCACTTTCTACCCTCTCTAACACCCACTCTCTACCCTCTCTAACATCCACTCTCTACCCTCCCTGACACCCACTCTCTACCCTATCTAACACCCACTCTCTACCCTCTCTAACACCCACTCTCTACCCTATCTAACACCCACTCTCTACCCTCTCTAAGACCCACTCTCTACCCTCTCTAAGACCCACTCTCTACCCTCCCTGACACCCACTCTCTACCCTATCTAACACCCACTCTTTACCCTCTCTAACACCCACTCTCTACCCTCTCTAACATCCACTCTCTACCCTCTCTGACACCCACTCTCTACCCTATCTAACACCCACTCTCTACCCTCTCTAACACCCACTCTCTACCCTATCTAACACCCACTCTCTACCCTCTCTAAGACCCACTCTCTACCCTCTCTAACACCCACTCTCTACCCTATCTAACACCCACTCTCTACCCTCTCTAACACCCACTCTCTACCCTCTCTAACACCCACTCTCTACCCTCTCTAACACCCACTCTCTACCCTCTCTAACACCCACTCTACCCTATCTAACACCCACTCTCTACCCTCTCTAACACCCACTCTCTACCCTATCTAACACCCACTCTCTACCCTATCTAACACCCACTCTCTACCCTATCTAACACCCACTCTCTACCCTCTCTAACACCCACTCTCTACCCTCTCTAACACCCACTCTCTACCCTATCTAACACCCACTCTCTACCCTCTCTAACACCCACTCTCTACCCTCTCTAAGACCCACTCTTCTCTCGAACTTTAACAACCACTATCTACAGCCTCAACATTTCTGCTAAGCTTCGCACTAAGCCTCGCTTTTCTGCAGCTATTTATTCGGACAAATTGCAGTTCGCATCAGACGCGGCATCGCAGCTGCGCGCAGTGAAAAAAATTTGTTTTGGTGCAAGCGAACCAATTTAGTCTCAATTTCAGGCTCTGCAGACGTCCAGCGTTTATAATCGCCCCTTCATGCGCGCACAAAGCTGACGCCAGCAGATCCCATATCTGCCCACTGCCTCTCTCTCCGGGCCAGACGAAAAAATAAGATAAGCAGTGCTAATGCACTTTTATTGCTTGTTTAAGCCGGCTGGAGACAGCTAAACAGACTGTCTGAAGTTTGAAATCGTCTGCAACAGACAGTTTGCCTTGCTTCTACTGCTGACAGAAACTCAAGCAACAATTTGCTAGTGTGGCTGTGCTGGGCGGTCCTGAATTATGGGAATGCTGGCTTATTTATCTGTTCCAGCTCTTGACAACCCCTTGCGAAAGAGAGAATTCTCCCCTCTCTCCTCCGCCCTCCTCCCCTCTCTCTCTCCTCCGCTCTCTCCACCACACTCTCCCTCTCTCCTCCGCCCTCCTCCCCTCTCTCCTCCGCTCTCTCCTCTGCTTTCTCCTCCGCTCTCTCCTCCGCTCTCTCCTCCGCTCTCTCCTCCGCTCTCTCCTCCGCTCTCTCCTCCGCTCTCTCCTCCGCTCTCTCCTCCGCTATCTCCTCCGCTCTCTCCTCCGCTATCTCCTCCGCTCTCTCCTCCGCTCTCTCCTCCGCTATCTCCTCCAATATCTCCTCCGCTCTCTCCTCCGCTATCTCCTCCGCTCTCTCCTCCGCTCTCTCCTCCGCTATCTCCTCCGCTCTCTCCTCCGCTATCTCCTCCGCTCTCTCCTCCGCTATCTCCTCCGCTCTCTCCTCCGCTATCTCCTCCGCTCTCTCCTCCGCTCTCTCCTCCGCTATCTCCTCCGCTCTCTCCTCCGCCCTCTCCTCCGCTATCTCCTCCGCTCTCTCCTCCACTATCTCCTCCACTATCTCCTCCGCTCTCTCCTCCGCTATCTCCTTCGCTTTCTTCACCGCTCTCTCTAATCTCCTCTTTCTCCCTCTCTTCCTACAACTCTTTATTTTGAAAGGCTCGTGGTCGTGTTTTATTTTGGCTTAAAAAGCCATCTCGCTTTGAAGCGGACATCTTGTGGGAGCCGCCATTGACTGGCAGCTAAGTGCAAAGAGATTTCGATCAAGCCTCCCTCGACACGAGGCGCAGACTCGCCAGAAAAGGTATCGTCTGATAGCTTATCGAGTTACCCCATCCGCTGGATTATCAAAATAATTTTCTGTCTGGTTGCTACAAGAAAATTGCCCTGGAAAAAAATTGTTTAGGCTGACGAGGATTTAGGAGGATTAGCATTGGGCGTTGCCTTCATCAATTTTTCGTCCGATGAGCTTTTTAGGCAAATCTCTGTGTACGGAAATTCCTCTCACCCTCTCTCTACCTGCCTCTCTCTCTACCTGACTCTCTCTACCTGACTCTCTCTCTCTACCTGTCTCTCTCTACCTGACTCTCTCTACCTGACTCTCTCTCTCTACCTGTCTCTCTCTACCTGACTCTCTCTCTACCTGACTCTCTCTACCTGACTCTCTCTCTCTACCTGTCTCTCTCTACCTGACTCTCTCTCTACCTGTCTCTCTCTACCTGACTCTCTCTACCTGTCTCTCTCTACCTGACTCTCTCTCTCTACCTGTCTCTCTCTATCTGACTCTCTCTACCTGACACTCTCTCTCTACCTGTCTCTCTCTACCTGACTCTCTCTCTACCTGTCACTCTCTACCTGACTCTCTCTACCTGACTCTCTCTCTACCTGTCTCTCCCTATCTGACTCTTTCTCTCTACCTGACTCTCTCTACCTGACTCTCTCTACCTGACTCTCTCTCTACCTGACTCTCTCTACCTGACTCTCTCTCTACCTGTCTCTCCCTATCTGACTCTTTCTCTCTACCTGACTCTCTCTACCTGTCACTCTCTACCTGACTCTCTCTACCTGACTCTCTCTCTACCTGTCTCTCCCTATCTGACTCTCTCTCTCTACCTGACTCTCTCTACCTGTCTCTCTCTACCTGACTCTCTCTCTACCTGACTCTCTCTACCTGACTCTCTCTCTACCTGATTCTCTCTACCTGACTCTCTCTCTACCTGTCTCTCTCTACCTGACTCTCTCTCTACCTGTCACTCTCTACCTGACTCTCTCTACCTGACTCTCTCTCTACCTGACTCTCTCTCTACCTGACTCTCTCTCTACCTGACTCTCTCTCTACCTGACTCTCTCTACCTGACTCTCTCTCTACCTGACTCTCTCTACCTGACTCTCTCTCTACCTGACTCTCTCTACCTGACTCTCTCTCTCTACCTGTCTCTCTTTACCTGACTCTCTCTATCTGAATCTCTCTCTCTCTACCTGTCTCTCTCTACCTGACTCTCTCTCTACCTGTCTCTCTCTATCTGACTCTCTATTTGACTCTCTCTCTATCTATCTGACTCTCTCTCTCTATCTATCTGACTCTCTCTCTCTTTCTATCTGACTCTCTATTTGACTCTCTCTCTCTCTCTATTTGACTCTCTGCCAGCATTTACTGTATTCGCGAAACGCATAAATTACGCCGTAAAAGTGCGCAGTTGATTCCCATCTTTTGCTTTGACACTAGAAATTGAAAATCTGATGTCATGCGCATACACTGGGGCTTTAGTTGAGGCCGCTATGGAGAAGGACTCGCTGCGGGGCCGGAAGTGCCTCTTCATGCAGCCGAGTTCGGCTCAGCACGGGACTGCCCTGTTTCTCTTCCCATGCTTGCCTCCTCTCTCCATAAGCCATAAGCCGGCTGCGGGGGTCCCAGACGTACTTTTACGGGTACGTCAGCCCTGACAAATCCTGACACCCCAGACAGCAGCAGACTGCAGTCAGAATTTTTTCTTGGATAATAGCACCTGAAAGAGACGAGGAAGAAACACTGATGAAGAAATGTCTGATTCCAGATGTCTGTCTGCAGAGGTTGGGAGGTTCTGAAAAATATTGAACTGCGAAAGCAGAAGGCAGACCCAGACTCTGCTTTGCACCTGAGCCTAACCGTTAATTGCAGCTTTTAGCCAACCTGTTTCTGTCTGCCTACGAGCGTACAAAGTATGTCAACAGGGAATCTATTTTGGATAAGCCGTGAGATGAGTCTGTTTTGACTGGCTGCTCCACTGTTGACTTCATTTTTGAGCAGTTCGCGATGTCTGGCTGTGTTTAAGCAACAATGCACTTTTCTGGCTCTTTCAATGCAGTGCAGAGTGAGCCCCATTAAAAACACGCCAACTCTATGACTCCGCAATGAACTCCGTTACGTTAGCATGACGGTTTTAGATCGACCCCTATGACCGGTTTTAGATCGGCCTTTATGACCTGTTTTAAATCCGCCTTTATGACCTGTTTTAGATCGGCCTCAATGACCGGTTTTAGATCGGCCTTTATGACCTGTTTTAGATCAGCCTCTATGACCGGTTTTAGATCGGCCTTTATGACCTGTTTTAGATCAGCCTCTATGACCGGTTTTAGATCGGCCTTTATGACCTGTTTTAGATCGGCCTCTATGACCGGTTTTAGATCGGCCTCTATGACCGGTTTTAGATCGGCCTCTATGACCAGCTTTAGATCGGCCTTTATGACCGGTTTTAGATCGGCCTTTATGACCGGTTTTAGATCGGCCTCTATGACCGGTTTTAGATCGGCCTTTATGACCGGTTTTAGATCGGCCTCTATGACCGGTTTTAGATCGGCCTCTATGACCGGTTTTAGATCGGCCTTTATGACCGGTTTTAGATCGGCCTTTATGACCGGTTTTAGATCGGCCTTTATGACCGGTTTTAGATCGGCCTTTATGACCGGTTTTAGATCGGCCTTTATGACCGGTTTTAGATCGGCCTCTATGACCGGTTTTAGATCGGCCTCTATGACCGGTTTTAGATCGGCCTCTATGACCAGCTTTAGATCGGCCTTTATGACCGGTTTTAGATCGGCCTTTATGACCTGTTTTAGATCGGCCTCTATGACCTGTTTTAGATCGGCCTCTATGACCGGTTTTAGATCGGCCTCTATGACCGGTTTTAGGTCGGCCTTTATGACCGGTTTTAGATCGGCCTTTATGACCGGTTTTAGATCGGCCTCTATGACCGGTTTTAGATCGGCCTCTATGACCGGTTTTAGATCGGCCTCTATGACCAGCTTTAGATCGGCCTTTATGACCGGTTTTAGATCGGCCTTTATGACCTGTTTTAGATCGGCCTCTATGACCTGTTTTAGATCGGCCTCTATGACCGGTTTTAGATCGGCCTCTATGACCGGTTTTAGGTCGGCCTTTATGACCGGTTTTAGATCGGCCTCTATGACCTGTTTTAGATCGGCCTCTATGACCGGTTTTAGATCGGCCTTTATGACCGGCTTAGATCGGCCTTTATGACCGGCTTTTTATCAACCGCTATGGCGGGTTTTAGATGGATCTCCTTGACCGGTTTTAGATGGATCTCTATGACCTACAACCTGGTGTGGATGATCTGCAGACAGCAGTGCTTGTCATGGTCATTAGTGGGTCATAAATCTAAATCAATGTACTTTTAAACAGAGGGAGGCAGTGTAGAGGAGGCTGGGTCGTATGACTCTTGACACTGACAGATTCGTGTGTTGGAGTTCGAAATATGCAGCTACGGTGATAACTAAATAATTTACAATTTGTAATATTCACAGTAAAGTGCAGACTCCACACTATCGTGCTGCATGCAGCCCAGTCC
>NIVC01000713.1:352500-518945 GCA_002269645.1 Macrostomum lignano
GAGCCATGGCCTCAACTGAACAGAGAAACGACGGTGGCGGAGGCGGCGGAGGTGGCGGAGGTGGCGGAGGCGGCGCCAATGATGTCAGCAGGCAGAGGAAACGTATTGGGCTGCCGCCTGACTGTGAGTCAGTGGGGTGGTGGGTGAAGTCAGTGGGGTGGTGGGTGAAGTCAGTGGGGTGGTGGGTGAAGTCAGTGGGGTGGTGGGTGAAGTCAGTGGGGTGGTGGATGTAGAAGTCAGTGGGGTGGTGGGTGAAGTCAGTGGGGTGGTGGATGTAGAAGTCAGTGGGGTGGTGGGTGAAGTCAGTGGGGTGGTGGATGTAGAAGTCAGTGGGGTGGTGGGTGAAGTCAGTGGGGTGGTGGATGTAGAAGTCAGTGGGGTGGTGGGTGAAGTCAGTGGGGTGGTGGGTGAAGTCAGTGGGGTGGTGGGTGAAGCCAGTGGGGTGGTGGGTGAAGTCAGTAGGGTGGCGGGTGAAGCCAGTGGGGTGGTGGGTGAAGTCAGTGGGGTGGTGGATGTAGAAGTCAGTGGGGTGGTGGGTGAAGCCAGTGGGGTGGTGGGTGAAGTCAGTGGGGTGGTGGATGTAGAAGTCAGTGGGGTGGTGGATGAAGTCAGTGGGGTGGTGGATGAAGTCAGTGGAGTGGTGGATGAAGTCAGTGGGGTGGTGGGTGAAGTCTGTGGGGTGGTGGGTGAAGCCAGTGGGATGGTGGGTGAAGCCAGTGGGGTGGTGGGTAGAAGTCAGTGGTTGGTGGGTGTAAAAGTCAATGGGGTGGTAGGTGAAGTCAATAGGGTGGTGGGTGATATCAGTGGGGTGGTGGGTGAAGTCAATGGGGTGGTGGGTGACATCAGTGGGGTGGTGGGTGAAATAAATGGTGTGAAGAGTGAGGTCAATGGGGTGGTGGGTGAGGTGGTATATAACAATTTTAAACTTTTTCCCCCGACACCGCAGGGCAAGCTGAACAAGGAAAGGAAATTCCACCAAAGGTCGACACGCTCAATCAGGAATACAAGCCCAGTAAGTGCGCTGATAGAAGATTTATTAACCCCCGCACTTTCCAGACTATTTCAGAGAAAAACCATCTCTCAAAATTATTACTAGGCGGCGGTAACCGAAAGATATTCAAAGAGAAGTTGGACTTTTCCAAGAACGCCAAGCCAAAGGTGGAAACCATGAGTAACAAGGACTACCAACCAGGCGGAGGAACCAAGAAGGTTCAGTCTTACAGCTTTGTTGTTTTTCAATTGTTTAATACACAAAATCTGTTTTCAGATTAACAGTAGTTGCGTTAACCGTTTGAAGCTCAACTGAAAGTTTAACAGTTTGCATGGCTAACTAAAGGCACAGAACTATATTTGCAATTCAAAATATTTTTTCTCACTAACAGCCAGCACTAATTATTAATCTGCATCAGGTGTTCCAACAGCGGTTCACCTGGAGCGTGACCTCTCGGATCGGGTCGCTTGAGAATTTGCGGCACAGACCAAGCGGAGGCGACAGAAAAGTGCATGATTAATTAATTAATGAGAGAATTATTCTTTATGACTTCCTCACTTAGCTGAATTTGCAGTGAACAAGATTAGCGCTGCACTTTAGACTTCATGCACGTGTGGGTCCGCAGGTTCAGGTGACCTTCTAATTCAGTTAGAATAGTGTTAAGCCCCTCTGTGTAGATAAACAGAGACAGACAGACAGACAGACAGACAGACAGACAGACAGACAGACAGACAGACACTAAGACAGAGAGACAGACAGACAGACAGACAGACAGACAGACAGACAGACAGACAGACTGACAGACAGACAGACAGACAGAAAGACAGACAGACAGACAGACAGAAAGACAGACAGACAGACAGACAGACAGACAGACAGACAGACAGACAGACAGACAGACAGACAGACAGACAGACAGACAGAAAGACAGACAGACAGACAGAAAGACAGATAGACAGACAGACAGACAGACAGACAGACAGACAGACAGACAGACAGACAGACAGACAGACAGACAGACAGACAGACAGACAGACAGACAGACAGACAGACAGACAGACAGACAGACAGACACTAAGACAGAGAGACAGACAGACAGACACACAGACAGACAGACAGACAGACAGACAGACAGACAGACAGACAGACAGACAGACAGACAGACAGAAAGACAGACAGAAAGACAGACAGACAGACAGAAAGACATACAGACAGACAGACAGACAGACAGACAGACAGACAGACAGACAGACAGACAGACAGACAGACAGACAGACACTACATCAGACCCGTACATTTACATGCACAATGCTAATCTGTTAAGTCAATAAGTAAAATGAAATCTCAGTTTCCTCAGTGAAGCACAACAATCGGAAGAATAGATTAGCAATCCCTACGTGTTCTCAGTTAGCGCACAACAGTTAGCATGATATTTATATACATGTAAGTACTATACTGCATACACGAGCCACACACGAATTGTCACAGTGCATTTACCACCAAAGACTTCGGTGGACAAATCTGCCCGCAATCAATACCCGAGAAAATATTAATTACCGGCCAAAAACGCCTAAAGTCAGGGTGAGAATAATTAATATATATATGAATCACATCGCTCAGTCGAGTGCAAACAAAGGGCGCTGGTTGTAACACGCCCGATTATTTAGTAAAACAACGGCTATATAATAATTTTTCCGTTTTTAACATGCAATTTGATTTTTCTATTTTGAATGTCGATTAAAACTACAAGGGTTTAAGTAAGGGTAAGGGTATAGGGACAGGGTAAGACTAGGGTAGGGATAGGGTTAGACTAGAGTGGGGATAGGGTAAGACTAGGGTAGGGAGGTTAGGGTAGGGAGGTAGTGTTTGGAGGATAGAGTAGGGTAGAGTAGGGAGGGTAGTGTTTGGGGGAGTAGGCAAGGGTAGGGAAGGTAGGGTAGGGATGGTAGAGTAAGGTAGGGTAGGGAGAGTAGGGTAGGGTAGGGAGGGTAGTGTTGGGGAAAGTAGAATAGGCTAGGGTAGGGCGTAGTAGGTAGGGAGGGTAGGGTAGGGCAGGGTAGGTAGGGAAGGTATGGTAGGTAGGGTAGGGAATAGATAAGGTAGGGAAGGTAGGTAGGGTAGGGAATGTATGGTAGGTAGGGTAAGTAGGGTAGGGCATGGTACATGTACTCGTATGCAGGGAGGGTAGCGTCGGCATGGTAGGTAGGTAGGGTAGGGTGGGCATGGTAGGTAGTCAGGGTAGGGTAGGGAGGAGGTACATTTACAAGTAGGTTAGGATCGGAATATAAATTTTAATAGACCGAATTAGTCTATGGCAAAACCCCATGCAGCGCTGTGCGTTCTCCATAGCATAACACGAGTAAAAGTACTAGAGATACGACAAATGCATGCTCCTTAATTTCCGGCCACAGGCTCATATCTCAATATGCCGCCTGCCAGCTCATATCGTAGCTTGAATTGCCACGCTAACAGAATATTCGTTGCCCGCGAGGTCGTCTAAAGTACTACAAAGATATTGTGGTTTTGAAGTTCACCGCGTCCTTTTATACCCAGCGGTCGACTTCAATTCAGCTGGCATCTGCACATTAATCGCTTATAAAAAGCTCACATATATATATCTACTATATAGTACTTTTAGTAGCGCTAAAATACCACGCGGCTGGAAATTTTGAAAAGCAAAACTCTGACAGAAATGACACAATTTCTTTTAGATCTTCAAAGAACGTGTGAATTTCTCGGAGAAGGCCACGCCGAGGTTAAACACGATGGAGAACAAAGACTACGAGCCGAAGCGGAACGAGATTAAGGTAATTGCAGATCATATTAATGAGTTCAGTTTGGTTAGGTGGTAGGTCACTGGTGCCACCTCTGGCTTAAGTATACTCACAACCATACAAGACGTGACACATTGAAAGCGTTCACGAGTATTTTTCTGACAGGTGAGCCAGTGGGATGTCAGGTGAGCCAGTGATATGTCAGGTAATACAGTGGTATGTCAGGCGAGTCACTGGGTCAGGCGAGTCACTGGGTCAGGCGAGTCACTTGGGTCTCAGGTGAGTGTATGTCAGGTAATACAGTGATATGTCAGGTAATACAGTGGTATGTCAGGCGAGTCACTGGGTCAGGCGAGTCACTTGGGTCTCAGGTGAGTGTATGTCAGGTAATACAGTGGTATGTCAGGTAATACAGTGGTATGTCAGGTAATACAGTGGTATGTCAGGCGAGTCACTTGGGTCTCAGGTGAGTGTATGTCAGGTAATACAGTGGTATGTCAGGTAATACAGTGGTATGTCAGGTAATACAGTGGTATGTCAGGTAATACAGTGGTATGTCAGGTAATACAGTGGTATGTCAGGTAATACAGTGGTATGTCAGGTAATACAGTGGTATGTCAGGTAATACAGTGGTATGTCAGGTAATACAGTGGTATGTCAGGTGAGCCAGTGGCATGTCAGGTAATACAGTGGTATGTCAGGTAATACAGTGGTATGTCAGGTAATACAGTGGTATGTCAGGTGATACAGTGGTATGTCAGGTGAGCCAGTGGCATGTCAGGTAATACAGTGGTATGTCAGGTGATACAGTGGTATGTCAGGTAATACAGTGGTATGTCAGGTGAGCCAGTGGCATGTCAGGTAATACAGTGGTATGTCAGGTGATACAGTGGTATGTCAGGTAATACAGTGGTATGTCAGGTGAGCCAGTGGTATGTCAGGTAATACAGTGGTATGTCAGGTGAGCCAGTGGCATGTCAGGTAATACAGTGGTATGTCAGGTGAGCCAGTGATATGTCAGGCGAGCCAGTGGCATGTCAGGTGAGCCAGTGGTATGTCAGGCGAGTCAGTAGGGACCAGGCTCCCAGAAGCTCTCCTGCACATGTCCGGACACCGCCGCAGGTGTACCACGAGCGCCTGCCATGGCTGGAGGTTGAAAGTAACCGACCCAGACTCCAGCTGGTCTCGCAACAGTCTGACGCGATCAAGGACAAGCCTCAGCAGCAGGAGCAGCAACCAGCACCAACCAACGGTTCGGAATCGCCGAGACAGCAGCAGCGGACGGCGGCCGCGGGAGCAGCCATGCGGCAGCGGCAGCGAGAATACGACCAGCGGTACCGAGGCGAGGCAAAAAGCAGCCCCGCAGTAGGGGTGTTCGGGTCGGCCATTTTTTCGGGGTTCGGGGTTCACCCCGAACCCGGTACCCCTACCCCGAACCCCGAACCCCGTCCCGAACATTTCTTCCAACCCCGAACCCCGAACCCGGTACCAAAACCCGACCCGACCCCGAACGTAACCCCGAACATTTTCACGCTTATTTTGGTCAATCATTTTAATAAATTCAGTTTTCAGTTTTCAATTTTTCAGTTTTCAGTTTTGAATTTCAGTTTTAAAATCAGTTTTATACATTGAGATGTGCCTTAACAGCTTCAACCACTTAGCCTTGTGGCTTTATTTCCCTTAGCTACTCTACAACTAGGAAAAGAAATATGAAACACTTCTTGCAATGGGATTGGGATTGAGATGGAAGGAATACCAAGACCCAAGATCTAATAGTAAGATACATGAAAGTTCACAACTAAAATCAGGACCATTTCGTACCTATACTTACAACGAAATTGCTTTCATAGTAATATTACATCTATGAGCTTATTTAAGCTGCAAAAATAGAGTACAATAAAATTAGATTATACCCTGTAGTGTAGATATCAGTAGAGATAGAACTAGAGCGATAAAGAGATAGCACAGATAAAACAATGAAACAATGAAACAGGAGAGTTAATCACAAATATATATTTATTTTTACTTTTGACTACAGTTAACAGTAAGTCAGTAGTGGTATAACAGAATTGCTATGTAAAAACTAAAGTGACGTCTTTACATAAAATTGTATGCTGATATGAGTAGGTAATCATTGTGATAATTGATTATTGGCGACTGATGCGTGGAGAATAATAGTGTATTTATAAATTTTAAGCTTCCTCATCCAATCCAGAAGTTCAGACCATGTTACACGTAGCACATGTAAAATTATTACTGAACGTAATTTTTTAAATCATCAACTGCAAGACTGAATGGGTCGAAAAACGACAATCGTTATTTACCAGAAAGTGTAAATGAATCCATGGTTCTATCTGCTATTTCCGTTTCAAATTGTATGTAAAATATAACTTGAGTTGTACCTGAAACTCAATGCATATCTTTCGCATTGTGGATTTTGCATAAGGAGTAAAAAGTGCTTGAAAATACTCTTGAGAATGATAATTGTTCAAAACCCCGAAAACCCCGAAAACCCGGTGGCCAAACCCGACCCGAACCCCGAACCCGGTACCCCTACCCCGAACCCCGAACCCGACCCGGAGCACCTACCCCGAACCCCGAACCCGGTACCAAAACCCGACCCGAAACCCGACCCGACCCCGAACCCCGAACACCCCTACCCCGCAGCGACCAAGCCGCGTCAGCTCGACAACGAAAGAAGCGAGCAAAAGTAGATGCCCAGCCGCGACTTTGTGCGAGTTTGCATGTACTTCTTCAGACTGACGTTTCAAGATTTGTAAAACTTTATTGACATCTTCAGTGATGGGTGTACGAGTAGATGTGGCCTTTATTGGCATCTAGAGAGGGGTATAGATGTGGCCATTATTGGAATCTAGAGTGGGGTATAGATGCGGCCATTATTGGAATCTAGAGTGGGGTATAGATGTGGTCATTATTGGCATCTAGAGAGGGGTATAGATGTGGCCATTATTGGCATCTAGAGTGGGGTATAGATGTGGCCTTTATTGGCATCTAGAGAGGGGTATAGATGTGGCCATTATTGGAATCTAGAGTGGGGTATAGATGCGGCCATTATTGGCATCTAGAGTGGGGTATAGATGTGGCCTTTATTGGCATCTAGAGAGGGGTATAGATGTGGCCATTATTGGCATCTAGAGTGGGGTATAGATGTAGATGTGGCCTTTATTGGCATCTAGAGAGGGGTATAGATGTGGCCATTATTGGCATCTAGAGTGGGGTATAGATGTGGTCATTATTGGCATCTAGAGAGGGGTATGGATGCGGCCATTATTGGCATCTAGAGTGGGGTATTGATGCGGCCATCATTGGCATCTAGAGTGGGGTATAGATGTGGCCATTATTGACATCTAGAGTGGGGTATAGATGTGGCCATTATTGGCATCTAGAGTGGGGTATAGATGTGGTCATTATTGGCATCTAGAGTGGGGTATAGATGTGGCCATTATTGGCATCTAGAGTGGGGTATAGATGTGGTCATTATAGGCATCTAGAGTGGGGTATTGATGCGGCCATCATTGGCATCTAGAGTGGGGTATAGATGTGGCCATTATTGACATCTAGAGTGGGGTATAGATGCAGCCATTATTGGCATCTAGAGTGGGGTATTGATGCGGCCATCATTGGCATCTAGAGTGGGGTATAGATGTGGCCATTATTGGCATCTAGAGAGGGGTATAGATGTGGCCATTATTGGCATCTAGAGTGGGGTATAGATGTGGCCATTATTGGCATCTAGAGTGGGGTATAGATGTGGCCATCATTGGCATCTAGAGTGGGGTATAGATGTGGTCATTATTGGCATCTAGAGTGGGGTATAGATGTGGCCATTATTGGCATCTAGAGTGGGGTATAGATGTGGTCATTATTGGCATCTAGAGTGGGGTATTGATGCGGCCATCATTGGCATCTAGAGTGGGGTATAGATGTGGCCATTATTGACATCTAGAGTGGGGTATAGATGCAGCCATTATTGGCATCTAGAGTGGGGTATTGATGCGGCCATCATTGGCATCTAGAGTGGGGTATAGATGTGGCCATTATTGGCATCTAGAGAGGGGTATAGATGTGGCCATTATTGGCATCTAGAGAGGGGTATAGATGTGGCCATTATTGGCATCTAGAGTGGGGTATAGATGTGGCCATTATTGGCATCTAGAGTGGGGTATAGATGTGGCCATTATTGGCATCTAGAGTGGGGTATAGATGTGGCCATTATTGGCATCTAGAGTGGGGTATAGACTTGAGCAATGCATCTAACCTCGGAGACCAGCAGAATTTAATTATACCCTCCCAAGCAGCACATACTACTTGATACAAACCATTTTGAAGAGAGGAAATAAAATTTAAGACCAGATTCTCCGTCCTAAATACAGATTTTCTATAACTATTTTTTGCAACCTTTATCTTTCAACTAATGAGCCTTACCTTGAGGAGAAAGCAAGTGTTAATTTATCGGAACAAAATACATGTAACAATTGTTTCTGTCCAAATAATGCTTTAGACTGCTTAATTTTCAAGTGATTTATTGCAAATTTACACAGCTCATGGCTTCACACAAAACTTGATTTGGAAGAGCAAAAAGAATATCAAGTCAACTGTTTTGATTCTTATTATCAATTTTGATAAGATTAGATTGAAGATGACATTTACAAAGCATACTACTAACGAGGCCGACATGTTGGTTAAGTAGTAACGAAGGAACACGATGCAACCAAAGAAATGCAACTGAGCTACCTGCGATTCAGTAGTATTAGTAGTAAGGCATTTAGTTGTTTTTTAGTGATTTGAATAAGAAAATAGTTGTATTCTTTACTTGCCTACTCATTCAGTAGGCAAGTAAGTAGAAGTTTTGCTAAATAATCAGGCTTATATCAGTCGTGACGCAATCAGATTTTAGACAAACAATATACCACATTATAGCTCTGTTCACACCTTGCTTCTGTGCACCTGCTCGACGCGAATAGCGGTCACGTGACGCATGTACGGCTTGGCCGTGTGCACGCATTCCAGAAACATCACAGCTGGCGGGTGGCTGGCAAACAGAATGGATGCCGGATGAATGAAAGCCGGCTGCGGCAGGCCCTGACACAGGTAGCTGCGATCCTTGCCCCGAGAAGCTGAGCCAGAACCAGCTCCAGCACTGATGTGACTGCGCTGCAGGGCCGCCGTTGAATGCCGAAACCCGGCCAAGAAAGCTTCCACAATGGGCTCGGGCCGGTTCTGACAGGATCGAATCTCCAGGCCGAGAGAGCGGCAAAGAGAGCGCAGCTGCTTGCGAACCTGCAGGAAGATGGAGACCGATTTGGAGCTTAATTATGGCACAGTTATCAACATAGTGTCTCTTTCATTCTCCTATATACCAAAGTTACACCTGAAAGTCATACCGGAGTGTCACTCCCTCCTCCAAAAGTCACATCAAAGATCTCTGTGTAACCTTAAATTTGCACACTAGAATCACTCCTCATACATTCATACCCAGTCTCCTACACCAAACACACCGAGAGAGTCACTTTACTCCCAAAGTCACCCCAAAGTCACTCTACTTCTAAAGTCACACCCGAGAGTCCCTCTTCTTCCAAAGTCATATCTGAGAGCCATTCTACTTTCAAAGTCACACCGAAAGTCGCTCTACTCCCAAAAAGTCATATGGAGAGTCACTCTACTCCCTAAGTCACACCTGAGAGTCACTCTACTCCCTAAGTCACACCTGAGAGTCACTCTACTCCCTAAGTCACACCTGAGAGTCACTCTACTCCCTAAGTCACACCTGAGAGTCACTCTACTCCCTAAGTCACACCTGAGAGTCACTCTACTCCCTAAGTCACACCTGAGAGTCACTCTACTCCCTAAGTCACACATGAGAGTCACTCTACTCTTAAAGTCACACCGAGAGTCACTATACTGTTAAATTCACACCAGAGAGTCACTCTACTTTCAAACTCACACCTGAGAATCACTATACTTCCATAGTCACACCGAGAGTCACTCTCCTCCTAAAAGTCAAGAACAGAGAGGCACGCCTTCCTAGCTAGTAGAACAGTTGTTAAGCCACACCTGCAGACAGGTAGTCAAGGCTCTCAGGGAGATAAAATGCCGTTTCAACCATCGCGCCTTCTCAGCCGGGTCCGTCAGGCCCTGGAACGCGTTGAAGAGGTTCAGCAGGAAGAACAGATCGCCGTGCGAAGATTCGTACGGCTGCCAGGCGGCCTGGGCGGCTTCCCGGCGATTCGGCGGCACGTAGAACAGATGGTCCACCGATAGGAGGGAGACGATCTTGATTACCTGGCGGGAGAGGGGTCAATTAACAGTTGGCAACTGGAATGATGGTCACTGAGAATCATGGCCGAAATGTGCAACATAATTATCATTTGACTCTTTGAGGTATCAGCAACCTCGTGCAGAAAATTTATCTCAGCATCTTATATCTCTGAATTCGTTTATCTAACATAGAAATCTCAGCAATCTGACCCCTCCCACCCCAAATCTCAGCAATCTGACCCCTCCCACCCCAAGTCTCAGCAATCTGACCCCTCCCACCCCAAGTCTCAGCAATCTGACCCCTCCCACCCCAAGTCTCAGCAATCTAACCCCTCCCATCCCAAGTCTCAGCAATCTGACCCCTCCCATCCCAAGTCTCAGCAATCTGACCCCCCATCCCAAATCTCAGCAATCTGACCCCCTTCAAATCTCAGCAATCTGACCCCTCCCACCCCAAGTCTCAGCAATCTGACCCCCTTCAAATCACAGCAATCTGACCCCTCCCACCTCAAGTCTCAGCAATCTGACCCCTCCCATCCCAAGTCTCAGCAATCTGACCCCCCACCCCAAGTCTCAGCAATCTGACCCCCCCATCAAAAATCTCAGCAATCTGACCCCTCCCACCCCAAGTCTCAGCAATCTGACCCCCCACCCCAAGTCTCAGCAATCTGACCCCCCCATCCCAAATCTCAGCAATCTGACCCCCTTCAAATCTCAGCAATCTGACCCCTCCCACCCCAAGTCTCAGCAATCTGACCCCTCCCACCCCAAGTCTCAGCAATCTGACCCCCTTCAAATCTCAGCAATCTGACCCCTCCCACCTCAAGTCTCAGCAATCTGACCCCTCCCATCCCAAGTCTCAGCAATCTGACCCCCTTCAAATCTCAGCAATCTGACCCCTCCCACCCCAAGTCTCAGCAATCTAACCCCTCCCACCCCAAGTCTCAGCAATCTGACCCCTCCCACCCCAAGTCTCAGCAATCTGACCCCTCCCATCCCAAGTCTCAGCAATCTGACCCCTCCTATCCCAAGTCTCAGCAATCTGACCCCTCCCATCCCAAATCTCAGCAATCTGACCCCTCCCATCCCAAGTCTCAGCAATCTGACCCCTCCCATCCCAAGTCTCAGCAATCTGACCCCTCCCATCCCAAGTCTCAGCAATCTGACCCCTCCCATCCCAAGTCTCAGCAATCTGACCCCCCATCCCAAATCTCAGCAATCTGACCCCCTTCAAATCTCACCAATCTGACCCCCTTCAAATCTCAGCAATCTGACCCCCTTCAAATCTCAGCAATCTGACCCCTCCCACCCCAAGTCTCAGCAATCTGACCCCTCCCATCCCAAGTCTCAGCAATCTGACCCCCCATCCCAAGTCTCAGCAATCTGACCCCTCCCATCCCAAATCTCAGCAATCTGACCCCTCCCATCCCAAGTCTCAGCAATCTGACCCCTCCCATCCCAAGTCTCAGCAATCTGACCCCTCCCATCCCAAATCTCAGCAATCTGACCCCTCCCATCTCAAGCCTCAGCAATCTGACCCCTCCCATCCCAAATCTCAGCAATCTGACCCCTCCCATCCCAAGTCTCAGCAATCTGACCCCTCCCATCCCACGTCTCAGCAATCTGACCCCCCACCCCAAGTCTCAGCAATCTGACCCCCTATCCCAAATCTCAGCAATCTGACCCCCTTCAAATCTCAGCAATCTGACCCCTCCCACCCCAAGTCTCAGCAATCTGACCCCTCCCATCCCAAGTCTCAGCAATCTGACCCCCCATCCCAAATCTCAGCAATCTGACTCCCCCATCCCAAATCTCAGCAATCTGACCCCTCCCATCCCAAGTCTCAGCAATCTGACCCCTCCCATCCCAAGTCTCAGCAATGTGACCCCCCCACCCCAAATCTCAGCAATCTGACCCCCCCATCCCAAATCTCAGCAATCTGACCCCCTTCAAATCTCAGCAATCTGACCCCCTTCAAATCTCAGCAATCTGACCCCTCCCACCCCAAGTCTCAGCAATTTAACCCCTCCCATCCCAAGTCTCAGCAATCTGACCCCTCCCATCCCAAGTCTCAGCAATCTGACCCCTCCCATCCCAAGTCTCAGCAATCTGACCCCTCCTATCCCAAGTCTCAGCAATCTGACCCCTCCCATCCCAAATCTCAGCAATCTGACCCCTCCCATCCCAAGTCTCAGCAATCTGACCCCTCCCATCCCAAGTCTCAGCAATCTGACCCCTCCCATCCCAAGTCTCAGCAATCTGACCCCTCCCATCCCAAGTCTCAGCAATCTGACCCCCCATCCCAAATCTCAGCAATCTGACCCCCTTCAAATCTCACCAATCTGACCCCCTTCAAATCTCAGCAATCTGACCCCCTTCAAATCTCAGCAATCTGACCCCTCCCACCCCAAGTCTCAGCAATCTGACCCCTCCCATCCCAAGTCTCAGCAATCTGACCCCCCATCCCAAGTCTCAGCAATCTGACCCCTCCCATCCCAAATCTCAGCAATCTGACCCCTCCCATCCCAAGTCTCAGCAATCTGACCCCTCCCATCCCAAGTCTCAGCAATCTGACCCCTCCCATCCCAAATCTCAGCAATCTGACCCCTCCCATCCCAAGCCTCAGCAATCTGACCCCTCCCATCCCAAATCTCAGCAATCTGACCCCTCCCATCCCAAGTCTCAGCAATCTGACCCCTCCCATCCCACGTCTCAGCAATCTGACCCCCACCCCAAGTCTCAGCAATCTGACCCCCTATCCCAAATCTCAGCAATCTGACCCCCTTCAAATCTCAGCAATCTGACCCCTCCCACCCCAAGTCTCAGCAATCTGACCCCTCCCATCCCAAGTCTCAGCAATCTGACCCCCCATCCCAAATCTCAGCAATCTGACTCCCCCATCCCAAATCTCAGCAATCTGACCCCTCCCATCCCAAGTCTCAGCAATCTGACCCCTCCCATCCCAAGTCTCAGCAATCTGACCCCCCCACCCCAAATCTCAGCAATCTGACCCCCCCCATCCCAAATCTCAGCAATCTGACCCCCTTCAAATCTCAGCAATCTGACCCCCTTCAAATCTCAGCAATCTGACCCCTCCCACCCCAAGTCTCAGCAATCTGACCCCTCCCATCCCAAGTCTCAGCAATCTGACCCCCATCCCAAGTCTCAGCAATCTGACCCCTCCCATCCCAAATCTCAGCAATCTGACCCCTCCCACCCCAAGTCTCAGCAATCTGACCCCTCCCATCCCAAGTCTCAGCAATCTGACCCCTCCCATCCCAAGTCTCAGCAATCTGACCCCCCCACCCCAAATCTCAGCAATCTGACCCCCCCATCCCAAATCTCAGCAATCTGACCCCCTTCAAATCTCAGCAATCTGACCCCCTTAAAATCTCAGCAATCTGACCCCTCCCACCCCAAGTCTCAGCAATCTGACCCCTCCCATCCCAAATCTCAGCAATCTGACCCCTCCCATCCCAAGTCTCAGCAATCTGACCCCCCCATCCCAAGTCTCAGAAATCTGACCCCTCCCATCCCAAATCTCAGCAATCTGACTCCCCCATCCCAAATCTCAGCAATCTGACCCCTCCCATCCCAAGTCTCAGCAATCTGACCCCTCCCATCCCAAGTCTCAGCAATCTGACCCCCCCCCACCCCAAATCTCAGCAATCTGACCCCCCCATCCCAAATCTCACCAATCTGACCCCCTTCAAATCTCAGCAATCTGACCCCCTTCAAATCTCAGCAATCTGACCCCTCCCACCCCAAGTCTCAGCAATCTGACCCCTCCCATCCCAAGTCTCAGCAATCTGACCCCCTTCAAATCTCAGCAATCTGACCCCTCCCACCCCAAGTCTCAGCAATCTAACCCCTCCCACCCCAAGTCTCAGCAATCTGACCCCTCCCACCCCAAGTCTCAGCAATTTAACCCCTCCCATCCCAAGTCTCAGCAATCTGACCCCTCCCATCCCAAGTCTCAGCAATCTGACCCCTCCCATCCCAAGTCTCAGCAATCTGACCCCTCCTATCCCAAGTCTCAGCAATCTGACCCCTCCCATCCCAAATCTCAGCAATCTGACCCCTCCCATCCCAAGTCTCAGCAATCTGACCCCTCCCATCCCAAGTCTCAGCAATCTGACCCCTCCCATCCCAAGTCTCAGCAATCTGACCCCTCCCATCCCAAGTCTCAGCAATCTGACCCCCCACCCCAAGTCTCAGCAATCTGACCCCTCCCATCCCAAGTCTCAGCAATCTGACCCCCTTCAAATCTCAGCAATCTGACCCCCTTCAAATCTCAGCAATCTGACCCCTCCCACCCAAGTCTCAGCAATCTGACCCCTCCCATCCCAAGTCTCAGCAATCTGACCCCCCATCCCAAGTCTCAGCAATCTGACCCCTCCCATCCCAAATCTCAGCAATCTGACCCCTCCCATCCCAAGTCTCAGCAATCTGACCCCTCCCATCCCAAGTCTCAGCAATCTGACCCCTCCCATCCCAAATCTCAGCAATCTGACCCCTCCCATCCCAAGTCTCAGCAATCTGACCCCTCCCATCCCAAATCTCAGCAATCTGACCCCTCCCATCCCAAGTCTCAGCAATCTGACCCCTCCCATCCCAAGTCTCAGCAATCTGACCCCCCACCCCAAGTCTCAGCAATCTGACCCCTATCCCAAATCTCAGCAATCTGACCCCCTTCAAATCTCAGCAATCTGACCCCTCCCACCCCAAGTCTCAGCAATCTGACCCCTCCCATCCCAAGTCTCAGCAATCTGACCCCCCATCCCAAATCTCAGCAATCTGACCCCCTTCAAATCTCAGCAATCTGACCCCCTTCAAATCTCAGCAATCTGACCCCCTTCAAATCTCAGCAATCTGACCCCCCCCTTATCCCAAGTCTCAGCAATCTGACCCCCCATCCCAAGTCTCAGCAATCTGACCCCTCCCATCCCAAATCTCAGCAATCTGACCCCTCCCATCCCAAGTCTCAGCAATCTGACCCCTCCCATCCCAAGTCTCAGCAATCTGACCCCCCATTCATGCTAGCTAGTTACCTCAGCCAGACAGCTCAGCTGGGGCTTGGCCGCCTCCAGCAGCACCCGGGCCATTCGCGGCTCCAGCGGCAACGCCAGCATATCCTTGCCAATTGGCGTCAATCTCCAGCCACTTTTAAGGCTACTACTAACAGTAGTAGTCAGCTCGGCCGCGCCCAGCTGTTTCAGCATGGCCAGACCGGCAGACACGCCAGCTGGCGGCAGTGGATCTAACAAAGGAAACTCAGCCGGCTGCTTGGCTCCAACGCCCAATAGGCTGAGCAGTGCGGTGCCCAGGCTGGCTCTGAGCAGCTCCGGCACCGGCTGTTCGGGCATCTGCTCCAGCAGCTCGGCGTTGGTGTACAGCCGGTGGCAGCAGCCGGGGCCTGACGGGCTGCCCGGCCGGCCCGCTGCCAGGCCTGAGCCTGGCTGATGCGCTCCACCGACAGCCGCTCGATCCAGGAGCCCGCGGCCGAGGCGGGGGCGGAGCGGACCTTGGCGCGGCCGCAGTCCACTACGCAGCGAACTCCGGGTATCGTTAGGGAGGACTCGGCCAGGTTGGTTGCTAGGATCACCTGGGGCGGGTGGGGGAGAGGAATTTAATACTGGAATGGTAGGATCGGAGGGGCACACAGACAGACAGAAACGCACAGACAGGAAGGCACATACCAGACAGGAAGGCAAACACAGGAAGGCACAGGCAGGAAGGCACATACCAGACAGGAAGGCAAACACAGGAAGGCACAGGCAGGAAGGCACATACCAGACAGGAAGGCAAACACAGGAAGGCACAGGCAGGAAGGCACAGACGGGAAGGCAGACAGGCACAGACAGGAAGGCACAGGCAGGAAGGCACAGACAGGCACAGACAGGAAGGCACAGACAGGAAGGCACAGACAGGAAGGCACAGACTGGAAGGCACAGACAGGCACAGACAGGAAGGCACAGACAGGAAGGCAAGGCAGGAAGGCACAGGCAGGAAGGCACAGACAGGCACAGACAGGAAGGCAAGGCAGGAAGGCACAGGCAGGAAGGCACAGACAGGCACAGACAGGAAGGCACAGACAGGAAGGCACAGACAGGAAGGCACAGACAGGAAGGCACAGACAGGAAGGCACAGACAGGAAGGCACAGACAGGAAGGCACAGACAGGAAGGCACAGACAGGCACAGACAGGAAGGCACAGACAGGAAGGCACAGACTGGAAGGCACAGGCAGGAAGGCACAGGCAGGAAGGCACAGACAGGCACAGACAGGAAGGCACAGACAGGAAGGCACAGACAGGAAGGCACAGACAGGAAGGCACAGACAGGAAGGCACAGACTGGAAGGCACAGACAGGAAGGCACAGACAGGAAGGCACAGACAGGAAGGCACAGACAGGAAGGCACAGACAGGAAGGCACAGACAGGAAGGCACAGACAGGAAGGCACAGACAGGAAGGCACAGGCAGACTGATCTACAGCAGCACTCACTTTCCGCGCGGGTCTCTCTGTCTGGTCCAGCGGCGCCAGCGCTTTCAACTGCAGGCTGGCTGGCAAGGCGGCGTACAGCGGCAGCGGCAGGAGGCCGCCGTTGCCGCGGAGCTCCTGAGAGGCCTGGCGCAGCAGATGCCGCAACTCGGCGATGTCATCCTCGCCGGTGAGGAACACGAGAATGTCGTGCGTCGGTTTCAGCGGCCGACTGCGGTGCAGCTGCAGGACGGCCACTAGGGCGGCAGAGACATAGTCGGAGACTGGACGGTCCACCGACATCAGCTCGATGGGGTACTGGCGGCCTGGGAAGGGGGAGGCATTGGAACAAGAAATCTTTAAGTAAGACTCTCACGTGAAAAATGTTAAACAAGGAAGAAACGAAATATGAGACTACCTTTGTATCTACCGATTGAGCTACCTTTGTATCTACCGATTGAGCTACCTTCGTATCTACCGATTGAGCTACCTTTGTATCTACCGATTGAGCTACCTTCGTATCTACCGATTGAGCTACCTTCGTATCTACCGATTGAGCTACCTTCGTATCTACCGATTGAGCTACCTTCGTATCTACCGATTGAGCTACCTTCGTATCTACCGATTGAGCTACCTTCGTATCTACCGATTGAGCTACCTTCGTATCTACCGATTGAGCTACCTTCGTATCTACCGATTGAGCTACCTTCGTATCTACCGATTGAGCTACCTTCGTATCTACCGATTGAGCTACCTTCGTATCTACCGATTGAGCTACCTTCGTATCTACCGATTGAGCTACCTTCGTATCTACCGATTGAGCTACCTTTGTATCTACCGATTGAGCTACCTTTGTATCTACCGATTGAGCTACCTTCGTATCTACCGATTGAGCTACCTTCGTATCTACCGATTGAGCTACCTTCGTATCTACCGATTGAGCTACCTTCGTATCTACCGATTGAGCTACCTTCGTATCTACCGATTGAGCTACCTTCGTATCTACCGATTGAGCTACCTTCGTATCTACCGATTGAGCTACCTTCGTATCTACCGATTGAGCTACCTTCGTATCTACCGATTGAGCTACCTTCGTATCTACCGATTGAGCTACCTTCGTATCTACCGATTGAGCTACCTTCGTATCTACCGATTGAGCTACCTTCGTATCTACCGATTGAGCTACCTTCGTATCTACCGATTGAGCTACCTTTGTATCTACCGATTGAGCTACCTTTGTATCTACCGATTGAGCTACCTTCGTATCTACCGATTGAGCTACCTTCGTATCTACCGATTGAGCTACCTTTGTATCTACCGATTGAGCTACCTTCGTATCTACCGATTGAGCTACCTTCGTATCTACCGATTGAGCTACCTTTGTATCTACCGATTGAGCTACCTTTGTATCTACCGATTGAGCTACCTTTGTATCTACCGATTGAGCTACCTTTGTATCTACCGATTGAGCTACCTTCGTATCTACCGATTGAGCTACCTTTGTATCTACCGATTGAGCTACCTTTGTATCTACCGATTGAGCTACCTTCGTATCTACCGATTGAGCTACCTTCGTATCTACCGATTGAACTACCTTTGTATCTACCGATTGAGCTACCTTCGTATCTACCGATTGAGCTACCTTTGTATCTACCGATTGAGCTACCTTCGTATCTACCGATTGAGCTACCTTCGTATCTACCGATTGAGCTACCTTTGTATCTACCGATTGAGCTACCTTCGTATCTACCGATTGAGCTACCTTCGTATCTACCGATTGAGCTACCTTCGTATCTACCGATTGAGCTACCTTCGTATCTACCGATTGAGCTACCTTTGTATCTACCGATTGAGCTACCTTCGTATCTACCGATTGAGCTACCTTTGTATCTACCGATTGAGCTACCTTTGTATCTACCGATTGAGCTACCTTCGTATCTACCGATTGAGCTACCTTCGTATCTACCGATTGAACTACCTTTGTATCTACCAATTGTGCTACCAAGATATCTACCATTTGAGCTACCATGCTATCTACTAATTTATCGACCATGTTATCTACCAATTAAAAACAATTGAGCTACCGATAATAACTAAATTAGCTAACAACTAATTAAGCTATCAGAGTGTCGAAAGTCAAGCCACTACAATACCTACTCACAAAGCTACTACAATATCTACTCACACGGGCACTACAATATCTACTCACACAGCTACTACAATATCTACTCACAAATCTACTGCAATATCTACTCACAAGGCTACCACAATATCTACTCACAAAGCTACTACAATATCTACTCACACAGCTACTACAATATCTACTCACACAGCTACTACAATATCTACTCACAAAGCCACTACAATATCTACTCACAAATCTAATACAATATCTACTCACAAAGCTACTACAATATCTACTCACAAAGCTACCAGAATACCTCAATACCCACAACAGACAGACAGACACTCACCAGTAAGATACACCAGCTTGCTACCGGGAAAGAACCTACAGAATGGCTCAGGATCCAAGGTGGCTGACATTACCACCACCCGAAGCTCTGGCCGCTTATGCATAGCCAATTTCACAACGCCAAACAGTAAATCCGTGGCCAGACTCCTCTCGTGAGCTTCGTCCAGTACAATGTGAGTGTAGCGAGTCAGCTGCGGATCCAGCAGGGACTCTCGCAGCAGCATGCCATCGGTCAGGAAAGTCAAAGCAGTGCCGGGCTTAACGCATTCTTCGAATCGGACCTGAATTTATGGGGTAGAGCGGATGGCAGCAGGGTAGAGTGGATGGCAGCAGGGGTAGAGTGGATGGGAAAAGGGGTAGAGTGGAAGGGAAGCAGGGGTAGAGTGGAAGGGAAGCAGGGGTAGAGTGGAAGGGAAGTAGGGGTAGAGTGGAAGGGAAGCAGGGGTAGAGTGGAAGGGAAGCAGGGGTAGAGTGGAAGGGAACAGGGGTAGAGTGGATGGGAAGCAGGGGTAGAGTGGATGGGAAGTAGGGGTAGAGTGGAAGGGAACAGGGGTAGAGTGGAAGGGTAGCAGGGTAGAGTGGATGGGAAGCAGGGGTAGAGTGGATGGGAAGTAGGGGTAGAGTGGAAGGGAACAGGGGTAGAGTGGATGGGAAGCAGGGGTAGAGTGGATGGGAAGTAGGGGTAGAGTGGAAGGGTAGCAGGGTAGAGTGGATGGCAGCAGGGGTAGAGTGGATGGCAGCAGGGGTAGAGTGGAAGGGAAAAGGGGTAGAGTGGATGGGAAGCAGGGGTAGAGTGGATGGGAAGTAGGGGTAGAGTGGAAGGGAACAGGGGTAGAGTGGAAGGGTAGCAGGGTAGAGTGGATGGCAGCAGGGGTAGAGTGGAAGGGAAAAGGGGTAGAGTGGATGAGCAGGGGTAGAGTGGATGGGAAAAGGGGTAGAGTGGAATTGAACAGGGGTAGAGTGGATGAGCAGGGGTAGAGTGGATGGGGTAGAGTGGAATTGAACAGGGGTAGAGTGGAATTGAACAGGGGTAGAGTGGATGGAAAGCAGGGGTAGAGTGGAAGGGAAGTAGGGGTAGAGTGGAAGGGAAGTAGGGGTAGGGTGGAAGGGAAGTAGGGGTAGTGGATGGGAAGTAGGGGTAGAGTGGAAGGGAAGTAGGGGTAGAGTGGAAGGGAACAGGGGTAGAGTGGATGGGAAGCAGGGGTAGAGTGGAAGGGAACAGGGGTAGAGTGGATGGGAAGTAGGGATAGAGTGGATGGGAAGTAGGGATAGAGTGGATGGGAAGTAGGGATAGAGTGGATGGGAACAGGGGTGGAGTGGAATTGAACAGGGGTAGAGTGGATGGGAAGCAGGGGTAGAGTAGATGGGAAGCAGGGGTAGAGTGGATGGGTAGAGTGGAGAGCAGGAAACATCACCTTAGCAAACCAACCACAACCAGTGCATCAAACAAACCTTGTAGCCAACAAAGGAACCAAGCGGCCCATTGTTGGCCTCCAGTGCCACTCGCTGAGCCAAACTGATGGCGGCAATGCGCCTCGGCTGAGTGATAGCTACCCGGGTCTGCTTACTGCCCGAGGCTGCTTCTAAAAGAAACTGCGGCACCTGGGTACTCTTGCCAGATCCGGTGGACGATATCAAAACTAAACACCTGTGCTGCCGGATGCAGGCCAGCAGGTCGCGCCTGTGCTGCCAAATTGGCAAACTGCGCCTCTCTTCTAGAAGAGGGTTGTTATCGGCAATACTACTAGCGCTAGTAGTAGTTAATGGATTCGTATCCGCGGTCATGTCAGCAGCAGCAGGACGAGTTTGATGATGTTGTTTCTGCCATTTCATCTTCCTTAATAACATCTTTTGCTGTTTGCGATGCTTTGCTTTGCTTTGATTTTGTACAGAATGCTGTTGCTGCTGCCGCAGATCTTGCTTCTTCTGTTGCTTGTGACCGTGACCGTGACGGTGCTTGTGCTTTGGCTTGTGCTTGCCGCCTTTGCTCATTGCTGTGTTAGCTTTCTGCCATGAACAGAAATTATGGACATGAAATGCCATGAGAGGGCGATTCTCAAGGGGCCGTAACAAACTCGACTTTAATACTTTGAACTTAAAGAAATAGGGCTATTCTCAATGAGATTCGAGACCAACTGATGAGATTGAGGGCGATTCTCAATGGGATTGATGGCTATTCTCAATGGGATTCGAGACTAACTGATGAGATTGATGGCGATTCTCAATGGGATTGATGGCTATTCTCAATGGGATTCGAGACTAACTGATAAGATTGAGGGCTATTCTCAATGGGATTCGAGACTAACTGATAAGATTGAGGGCTATTCTCAATGAGATTCGAGACTAACTGATAAGATTGAGGGCTATTCTCAATGGGATTCGAGACTAACTGATAAGATTGAGGGCTATTCTCAATGAGATTCGAGACTAACTGATGAGATTGAGGGCTATTCTCAATGAGATTCGAGACTAACTGATAAGATTGAGGGCTATTCTCAATGAGATTCGAGACTAACTGATAAGATTGAGGGCTATTCTCAATGGGATTCGAGACCAACTGATGAGATTGATGGCGATTCTCAATGAGATTCGAGACTAACTGATGAGATTGAGGGCTATTCTCAATGAGATTCGAGACTAACTGATAAGATTGAGGGCTATTCTCAATGGGATTCGAGACTAACTGATAAGATTGAGGGCTATTCTCAATGAGATTCGAGACTAACTGATAAGATTGAGGGCTATTCTCAATGAGATTCGAGACTAACTGATAAGATTGAGGGCTATTCTCAATGGGATTCGAGACCAACTGATGAGATTGATGGCGATTCTCAATGAGATTCGAGACTAACTGATGAGATTGAGGGCTATTCTCAATGAGATTCGAGACTAACTGATAAGATTGAGGTCGATTCTCAATGAGATTCGAGGGCGATTCTCAATGAGATTCGAGACTAACTGATAAGATTGAGGGCTATTCTCAATGAGATTCGAGACTAAGTGCTGATATTGAGGGCTATTCTCAATGAGATTCGAGACTAAGTGCTGAAATTGAGGGCTATTCTCAATGAGATTCGAGACTAACTGATAAGATTGAGGGCGATTCTCAATGAGATTCGAGACTAACTGATGAGATTCGAGGGCGATTCTCAATGAGATTCGAGACTAACTGATGAGATTCGAGGGCGATTCTCAATGAGATTCGAGACTAGCTGATAAGATTGAGGGCGATTCTCAATGAGATTCGAGACTAACTGATGAGATTCGAGGGCGATTCTCAATGAGATCCGAGACTAGCTGATAAGATTGAGGGCGATTCTCGATGAGATTCGAGACTAGCTGATAAGATTGATGGCGATTCTCAATGAGATTCGAGACTAACTGATGAGATTCGAGGGCGATTCTCAATGAGATTCGAGACTAACTGATGAGATTCGAGGGCGATTCTCAATGAGATCCGAGACTAGCTGATAAGATTGAGGGCGATTCTCGATGAGATTCGAGACTAGCTGATAAGATTGATGGCGATTCTCAATGAGATTCGAGACTAACTGATGAGATTCGAGGGCGATTCTCAATGAGATTCGAGACTAGCTGATAAGATTGAGGGCGATTCTCAATGAGATTCGAGGCTGGCCCTCATTGTTGTGAATCGCAGGACAACCTCCTACGAGCCAACCTATAAACTACTTAAAGTAGCTAACAATAAAAAGTTAATTTGAAACAAAATATAATCAGCTAGCAGAAAAAAACAATTTATATTTCGATTTGTTTGTTTATATCATGGCAAACTAAAATGCAAGACAGCTTGAGTGCTCACTGGTCCAAAGAAATATAGGAAGAATATAAAAATGTGTAAATATGAATTGAAAACAAAACTCTGTAGGTTGGCTACTATACAAATGCACTATATATAATAAAATATGATTCTAGATGCGATTTTCTGGAGAATTTTGCGCTACAAAAATTAAAGCAGTAAATTTTGTCTCGAGCAGCTTTAGTAACTTTGAGTCAGTTGGTCTCTTCGGCAGAGGCGCCGAACTGGCTTAGAGGCGACTCGTGGGGGCTGGCAGCTTAATACCGTGCGGGTCCACGTTCCAGATGTCCTTGGCGTACTCGCTGATTGTCCGGTCAGAGGAGAATTTCCCAGCCGCGGCAATGTTCAGCAGGCACATGCGGGACCACTTTGCCTGGTCCTGGGGGGGGGGGGGGTTGATGCCAGCAGGTTGAATAATGTCACAATATCCTGGCCTGGAAATTGCCCCCTAATATCCTCACCTGATAATTATCCCAAAATCCCATAATTCACAAATTATCCAAAATTCCCATAATCTACAAATCATCATAAAATCCCATAATCTAGAAACTATTCCAAAATACCTTAATTTACAATTATTTAAATATCCCTTAATCTACAATTGTAGATTGTCGTAGATTATAGATTATATATAATTGTAGATGTCATAATCGTACAAATTATCCTAATGTCCCACAGTATACAAATTATCCCAATATCCCACAATCTAGAAATTATCCCAATATCCAAAAATCTAAATATTAGCCCAATATCCCATAATATACAAATTATCCCAATATCCCATAAACTACAAATTATCCCAATATCCCATAATCTACAAATTATACCAATATCCCATAAACTACAAATTATCCCAATATACCACAATCTACAAATTATCCCAATATCCAATAATCTACATATTAGCCCAATATCCCATAATATACAAATTATCCCAATATCCCATAATATACAAATTATCCCAATACCCCATAATCTACAAATCATCCTAAAATCCCATAATCTACAAATCATCCTAAAATCCCATAATCTACAAATCATCCAAAAAAATCCCATAATCTACAAATTATCCCAATATACCACAATCTACAAATTATCCCAATATCCAATCATCTACATATTAGCCCAATATCCCATAATAT
The DNA here is from genome assembly GCA_002269645.1 of Macrostomum lignano. Classification (NCBI taxonomy): domain Eukaryota; kingdom Metazoa; phylum Platyhelminthes; family Macrostomidae; genus Macrostomum; species Macrostomum lignano. The sequence continues at coordinate 376,457 of NIVC01000713.1, forward strand.
ACAAATTATCCCAATATCCAATAATCTACAAATTATCCCAATATCCCATAATCTACAAAGTATCCCAATATCCCATTATCTACAAACTATCCCAATACCCCATAATCTATAAATCATCCTAAAATCCCATAATCTACAAATCATCCTAAAATCCCATAATCTACAAATCATCCTAAAATCCCATAATCTACAAATTATCCCAATATCCCATAAACTACAAATTATCCCAATATCCCATAATCTACAAATTAACCCAATATCCCATACTCTACAAATTATCCCAATATCCAATAATCTACATATTAGCCCAATATCCCATAATATACAAATTATCCCAATATCCTATAATCTACTAATTATCTCATTATCCCATAAACTACAAATTATCCCAATATCCCATAAACTACAAATCATCCTAAAATCCCATAATCTACAAATCATCCTAAAATCCCATAATCTACAAATTATCCCATCTCTACCTATAAAAATCAAAATTATTCCATAAACTAAAAATTATCCCAATATTCCATAATCTACAAATTATCCTAATATCTCATAATCTACTAATTATCCCAATATTCCCAATCTACAAATCATTCTGAATACTAATAAAAATCCAGAGATCAGATCAAGTAGTTCAAGCCTTACCAAGTAGGTTTCAGCAGCGAGGTCCTGAGCTCGAATATAATCCTTATAGTCGGCCAGAAGCATGAACCGGTCGTGATACACTAAACTGTCGAAGACGTCGCGAAACAGGCCGGCATTGTCGGGCGGCGAGAACACCCCGTCGCGAATCATGTCGAGACAGCGGCGCAGCTCGGGGCTCGAAGCGTAATGGTCCGCAGGCCGGTAGCCGCTGCGAGACAAAGCTTCGACTTCTTCAACCGACATGCCGAACACGAACATATTCTCGCGGCCCATCTCTTCGCACATTTCCACATTGGCGCCGTCCATTGTGCCGATAGTGAGGGCGCCATTGAGCATGAACTTCATGTTGCCGGTGCCGGACGCCTCCGTACCGGCTGTGCTGATCTGCTCGGACAGGTCCGCCGCTGGGAAGATTTTCTCGGCCAGGCTGACTCGATAGTTTTCTAAGAATAGCACCCGCAGGCGATTGCCAACAATGGGATCATTGTTAATAACTTTAGCCACCGAGTTGATTAGTTTGATAATTAATTTGGCCATGTGGTAGCCCGGGGCAGCTTTGCCGCCGATCATCACCGTTCTGGGCACGAATTTGCACTTGGGGTTGTCACGGATGCGGTTGTACAGGGTGATCACGTGCAGACAGTTCAGCAGCTGCCGCTTGTACTCGTGAATGCGCTTTACCTGGGGGAGTTATAATTAATAATGAATAGGTGTGAAGTCACTCTGTAATTAATAATGAAAAGGTGTGAATTCACTCTGTAATTAATAATGAAAAGGTGTGAATTCACTCTGTAATTAATAATGAAAAGGTGTGAAGTCACTCTGTAATTAATAATGACCAGGTGTGAAGTCACTCTGTAATTAATAATGAAAAGGTGTGAAGTCACTCTGTAATTAATAATGACCAGGTGTGAAGTCACTCTGTAATTAATAATGAAAAGGTGTGAAGTCACTCTGTAATTAATAATGACCAGGTGTGAAGTCACTCTGTAATTAATAATGAAAAGGTGTGAAGTCACTCTGTAATTAAACAATGACCATGTGTGAAGTCACTCTGTAATTAAACAATGACCAGGTGTGAAGTCACTCTGTAATTAATAATGAAAAGGTGTGAAGTCACTCTGTAATTAATAATGACAAGGTGTGAAGTCACTCTGTAATTAATAATGAAAAGGTGTGAAGTCACTCTGTAATTAATAATGACAAGGTGTGAAGTCACTATGTAGTCAACTAGACAATGACCAGGTGTGAAGTCACTCTGTAATTAATAATGACAAGGTGTGAAGTCACTCTGTAGTCAACTAGACAATGACCAGGTGTGAAGTCACTCTGTAATTAATAATGACAAGGTGTGAAGTCACTCTGTAGTCAACTAGACAATGACCAGGTGTGAAGTCACTCTGTAATTAATAATGACCAGGTGTGAAGTCACTCTGTAAATGGAAATGATTTCATCCTTGAGAAAAATATGCGCTAATTCAAGAGCTCGGAGGTGGGCGGTCTCACCTGAATGTCGAACATACTGGAAGGATCAATCTTCACTTTGAATTCTCGCATTACAAAATCGGCAAATTTTCGTTTAGCCTGGGACTTCACTTTGACCAGCTCGCGCAGGACGTGCTCGTTGTCTTGAAAGTCGGTCAGCTGGCGGAGCTGGTCCAGATCGGTGATCCAAGCCGGCCCGATCTTGTCGCTGAGCAGGTCGCTGAGTCCGGGATTGCACAGCAGCAGCCAGCGGCGAGGCGTGATGCCGTTGGTTTTATTCTGGAATCGCTCGGGCCACAGCTCGTAGAAGTCCTTGAAAACGTGCTTCTTGATGAGGTCGGAGTGGATTCTGGAAAGTCAAGGACGGTCAAAAACTGAGGATCTGGGAGGCTGGCCCAGCAACTACAGGATCTGGGAGGCTGGCCCAGCAACTAAGGATCTGAGAGGCTGGCCCAGCAACTGAGGATCTGGGAGGCTGGCCCAGCAACTGAGGGTCTGGGAGGCTGGCCCAGCAACTGACACTCTGGGAGGCTGGCCCAGCAACTGAGGATCTGGGAGGCTGGCCCAGCAACTGAGGGTCTGGGAGGCTGGCCCAGCAACTGAGGATCTGGGAGGCTGGCCCAGCAACTGCAGGATCTGGGAGGCTGGCCCAGCAACTAAGGATCTGAGAGGCTGGCCCAGCAACTGAGAATCTGGGAGGCTGGCCCAGCAACTGAGGGTCTGGGAGGCTGGCCCAGCAACTGACACTCTGGGAGGCTGGCCCAGCAACTGAGGATCTGGGAGGCTGGCCCAGCAACTGAGGGTCTGGGAGGCTGGCCCAGCAACTGACACTCTGGGAGGCTGGCCCAGCAACTGAGGATCTGGGAGGCTGGCCCAGCAACTGAGGATCTGGAAGGCTGGCCCAGCAACTGAGGATCTGGGAGGCTGGCCCAGAAACTGAGGATCCGGGAGGCTGGCCCAGCAACTGAGGATCTGGGAGGCTGGCCCAGCAACTGAGGGTCTGGGAGGCTGGCCCAGCAACTGAGGATCTGGGAGGCTGTCCCAGCAACTGAGGATCTGGGAGGCTGTCCCAGCAACTGAGGATCTGGGAGGCTGGCCCAGCAACTGGGGATCTGGGAGGCTGGCCAAGCAACTGACACTCTGGAAGGCTGGCCCAGCAACTGAGGATCTGGGAGGCTGGCCCAGCAACTGAGAATCTGGGAGGCTGGCCCAGCAACTGAGGATCTGGGAGGCTGGCCAAGCAACTGAGGATCCGTAAAAAATCTCACCTGGCGACTCCATTAACAGCGTGGCTGCCAACCACGCACAGGTAGGCCATGTTGATGCGCTTGCAGCCGTCCTCTTCAACCAGGCTCATCCGCCTGATGCGATCCATGTCGCCCGGATACCGCTCGGATACGTAGGCCAGGAAGCGCTGATTGATGTCGTAAATTATCTCCAGGTGTCTGGAAGAAATATGTTAATTGTTGTATTGAAGCGTATGATGAGAATCGTTTAAAGAAAAATAAATAGATCATTTAATTATGTCAAAAATATTCGGACCATTATGATCTAGATCATCTAAAGTCGAGTCACTCAGTTCTTCAGTTCTAAAGTCATTAAAGGATCAGCAGTTTTGGGCCATCATAAATTTGGGTCATGCAGTTCTGGGTCATCAATGAATTTGGTCATGCAGTTCTGGGTCATCAATGAATTTTTGGTGATGCAGTTCTGGGTCATCAATGAATTTTGGGTCATGCAGTTCTAAGTCATTAATCAAGTTTGGGTCATACAACTCTGGGTCATCAATGAATTTTGGGTCATGCAGTTCTGAGTCATCAATGAATTTTGAGTCATGCAGTTCTGGATCAAAATGAATGATGGGTCCTGCAGTTCTGGGTCATCAATGAATTTTGGGTCATGCAGTTCTGAGTCATCAATGAATTTTGAGTCATGCAGTTCTGGGTCATACAGTTCTGAGTCCTCAATGAATTATGGGTCACGCAGTTCTGGGTCATCAATGAAGTTGAGGTCACGCAGTTCATCAAGATTTTAAAATCCAACTAAATCAATAAAAAATTCACCTTGGCAAGCACTTGGCCAGAGTCTGCACAGGCCAGCGCTCCAGAGCCTCAGGCAGTATGGTGTGATTCGTATAGGCAAACGTGGCAACGCAGATGCTCCAAGCCGCATCCCAGGCCAGCTTCTCCTGATCGATGAAGATTCGCATCAGCTCGGGTATGGCTAAGCTGGGATGCGTGTCATTCAACTGAATGGCTACTTTGTCGGCGAAATTATCGAAACAATGATTGTAGGATTTCGAATTGCGAAATCTTCGAATAATATCCTGCAGAGTAGCCGCTACCAGGAAGTACTCCTGCTTGAGTCGCAGCTCTTTGCCCTCAAAGAAGTTATCGTTAGGATAGAGCACTCTGCTGATATTCTCAGCCTGATTGCGGTCGCACACGGCCGAGATGTACTCGCCGGAGTTGAACGAGTGCAAATTGAAGCTCTGGGGAGCTTTGGCGGTCCACAGACGCAGCGTGTTGCAGTTGTTGTTGCCAAAGCTGCATAAGGGGTGGCAGTTTATTAAATTCAAGACCGTAAGGTCAATAAAGTTCAGATTAAAAGGGAATTACATTTCAATTTAATCGATACATATCGGCTTCTATGACCTGCATTTACATTTCTATATTTTCGATACATATCGGCTACTATGACCTGCATTTAAATTTCTATATATTCGATACATATCGGCTACTATGAGCCTCAGTAAATTACTATTTATTTGATACATATCGGTGGCTAAGGCCTGCATCTACTGACAAGGCGAGAGCTCACCCAGGCACTGGCGTATCATACGGCATGGCCAGCACAGTCTGTGCGTCAACCCAGCGCTTCGAGCCGTCCGGTCCGACATCAACGCGACCATAGAAACTAATCGGCAGCAGGTACTCCGGCCGGGCCTTCTCCCACGGATTTCCGAATCTCAACCAATCGTCCGGCTCCTCGACCTGTAAATCAAATTCATGCATCTTGCTGTTAAAAGTGTACTTGAAGTAATACGTTCAGCAAAGAGAATATCTAGGTCCCTATGGGCCTAAGGGGGTCGCTTCACAAGCTCGAAATTTCAAAACCTCGAAAAGCACTTGATTTCACAAACCCGAAACTTCATAAGCTCGAAATTTCACAAGCTCGAAATTTCATATCCTCGAAAATTTTAGCAAGCGACTTCACAAGCTCTAAATTTCATATCCTCAAAAATTTTAGCAGCTGGCTTCATAAGCTCGAAATTTCACAACCTCGAAAACCTATGAAGCTTATGAAGTCGCCTGCTAAAATGGTTTAGTCACTAGCGTCGTGCCCAGATTCGTTGCAGGTAACACAGAAAAAAATAGAACTGAAAGAAGTGACTCTAGAGGACTCTAAAACGACGAGATTTCGTGGAACAGGGCGCCAAAAAGTCGCCGTCGTTTGAGTCGGCAAAGTCACAAGGGTCACCCCGGGGTCGCTAGAGACACCGATGGAAGTGTCTCAAAACCTCCATATCCATAACTTTTTGTAGTCATATTGACTCATATCTGTAGGTATGGCGGAAAACCAACCTGCCATCCATCCGCAATCTTCTGCTGGAAGATGCCATAGTCGTAGCGAATGCCGTAGCCATAGGCGGCCAGGCCCAGCGTGGCCATGGAGTCCAGAAAGCAGGCGGCCAACCGGCCCAGGCCTCCATTCCCCAAGCCGGCATCGTCTTCGATCTCTTCAATATCCTCCAAGTCCAGGCCGAGTTGGTAGAGCGCCTCCTCTACAGCTTGGGTGAGGCCCAGGTTAGCCATTGTGTTGGTTAGGGTGCGGCCCATGTAGAACTCTAGCGATAGATAGTACACTCTCTGCCAATTCGGAGAGCAAAAAATAATTTTCACATTTCAGCATTCGGCTACTCTCAGTAGTAGCTTTCGCAATGATGCCAATTCGGAGAGCAAAAAATAATTTTCACTAAGCATTCGGCTACTCTCAGTAGTAGCTTTCGCAATGATGCCAATTCGGAGAGCAAAAAATAATTTTCACTAAGCATTCGGCTACTCTCAGTAGTAGCTTTCGCAATGATGCCAATTCGGAGAGCAAAAAATAATTTTCACTAAGCATTCGGCTACTCTCAGTAGTAGCTTTCGCAATGATGCCAATTCGGAGAGCAAAAAATAATTTTCACTAAGCATTCGGCTACTCTCAGTAGTAGCTTTCGCAATGATGCCAATTCGGAGAGCAAAAAATAATTTTCACTAAGCATTCGGCTACTCTCAGTAGTAGCTTTCGCAATGAATTCAAGTTAAGATCAACTACTATAGAGGTAAATACTTCTGAAGACTTGTTTATTCTTGATAAAATGTCTTCTTTTTATAGAATGATGAGTGCTTGTGTTGTGCCATAATGAAAAGTTAAAATGATGAAAAGATAATGATAAAACCTAATGATTGCTATAGATGATATAACTCTAATGGATACAAATGCAAACATTTATATGACTACAAGTTTTTGTGAAGATCAGTTAAGCCACAATTTATCAACAATGTTTGCGCTTTAATCAAACAAGAGAAGAGATGCATGCTACCATTGATCACAGTGGTGCGATTCCAAACGTATCGAGTTTCTGAGTAGTCAATGAAGAAATTGAATATTCTCCAGAAATTCAACACTTATTTCACCAAACTAAAGCTACACCTGTCAATCGGAATTTGAACTTCTTTTTGGACAATAAGGACCTCCTTCGCTGCAGGGGTCGCCTGTCCACCAAATTTTAATTCGAGACTAACAATCTAATTCTATTGCCGCATCCTGACTCAATTCAAACAGCTGGTAATTGCTCACGAAGCTAGCAATGAAGCTAGTTGCCATTGTGGCATTGGAGACACTCTTTATTAGATCAGAGAAAGGTACTGGGTATTGAAGGGCTGTCAACGCGTAAAGCAGGAACTGAAACTCTGCGCAGTCTGCAAGAAAGTTTTCTGTGGCTCCACCTCAACCTGGCTTTTGGTTGTCGGACATCTGTGCTTTCTAGACAGCTGTTGGCCTTAATCTAGCAGGACTGTGTTATAATACTCATACTGCTCAAGAAGGATTGAAGGCATATATCCTATTGTCCACCTGCTTCTCAACTCAATCCATACATTTAGAGACTCTCTCTGACATGACAAAATTGCAGTTTATCAATGCTCTTCACTGCTTTGATGCCAGGAAAGGTTTCCCTTCAATAATTAGTGACAATGCTTTAACCTTCACTGCCACAGTAAGGCGGGACTCGAAATCTATGCCAACAATAAGATACAAAACTTCTGTAATTCCAGAGGCATATCATGGTCCTTCATCCCTGCCAAAGCTCCTCGGTAAGGATGGCTTTTGGAAGCGCTTAGTTAAATCTGTGAGGCCTGTGCTTCGAAAGACACTGAATCACTCACTGTTTGTGCTAGACCAGCTGTCTACTGTGGTAATCGAAGTCGAAGTGATCATCAACAGCTGTCCTTATCATTACTCTATCACATTTTCTCACTATTCGGAGACTCATGAAAGAGCCTGATTTACAAAATGAAGTTGTGCTGCTGTTGCCTAAGCATTTAACCTTGCATTGGTGCTATGATTCACTTTGGGAAAGTCTATAGAAATGCCTATGAATTGGCATTAAGAGAGCAATCTGCTATCATTTGCAAGGGTTCTCACAAGCCGAAGGTCAGCAAAGTGGTGCTGGTCGAAGGTGCAGATGTCACTAGTCTCGGCTAAAGTGGAAGCTAGGTGTTATTGAGTCGCTGCTTTGTGATCACAATGGTCTGCATTGGTTTTCCTGGCCTAGACTGCCAATTTCAAGGAGGTGGAGCACACTAGATGCGCAGTTCAGGCCTTGGTTCCCTTGGAGTTCTCTGAGCAATCTTACCTGGGTTGTTATTTCTTTGTCTTTTCCAGTTCCAAATTGCTATTTTGTTAATGCTATTTGCATTTAACATTTCATATATAAAATTTATCTCAAAATTATTTTGTTTGGAATAATTATCATTTAGTTTGATCATTTTTGTTAATTTGGTGATGGTCTGCTAATAACCTGTTTTTCTGCTTTTTCTTTTGTTAAATTGTTCTATTTAACTAATACATTAGTTAGAAGTAATACCTATGATTATATCTGAAAAAAATAATAATTAAATGATAATGTGTTGTCATTTTCACATGTCTAGGGGTGGGATAATATCACATTTTTGAGGCATCAAAGTTTTTTATGTTTATAAAAACTAAATTTAATAATAAATAAAATCACACAAAAATGAGTCTCATTATAACTTTTAAATCACTTGCAACACCTGCTGATCTCCCTATTATGGCCAAGGTCTAAATTGCACTAAATGTCCCTCTTTCTAACACTAGATTATACTAGCATACTAGATTGTGCCCACACTGCTAGGGGCCAATCTGTTCCAAATGCTGCCTAAAATATAGCCACTGGCTATAATAGGCATAAGGCAATTTTTCATTATAAAAATAAGCTTTATAGTCATATATATTCAACCCTATGGACCTATATTTAGTTCATAGACACTTTGTCATCTGCTATTTTGTTATCTATTAGAGATTTAGAGATAATAATGTAACAACTATTATAGCTGGCAAACATTGTGACATAAACACAAATTGAACATGATTTTATATAACAATATCACCCAACTTGCAGATCTATCATACTCAACTATATAAAGACTTATTGAGTCAGAGATTTTATCACCTCTATAGGAATTTGCTCACAACCCCATAACTATCATAGTATAAAAGCTTCACTTTGAACATATAATGCTTCAATTTGAGTAACAAAAAACCAAATTTAGATTTATGCATTTTTGTTTGGAACCTATGAATTTATCAATCACTTTATAAAGTAACTTTGCCTTGGCCTGGTTTAGCTAATAGCTCTCTAAACTAGCAATCTATTGACTCCCTTTGGGCGCGCGCAATAAGCAAGAAGCAAGGAATATTAATGGAAAACAATTAAAAAAGAATATTTTCTTTTTTAGAACCAATTCTTTCTTCAGTTTTATAAATCACCTTATTCAAGTAAAATTGTCACAGACAAAGGTGTTTGCTATGAATCTTTTTTTCAAAAATTAATAATAACAAAATATAGTTTTCACAAAGATAATAGACATTCTCCCTAAATAGAAAACATCTCCAAGATAGCAAGCACCCCCTTCCAAGAGTAAGCAACCACAGATAGCAAGCATCCCCCCAGATAGCAAGTATCCATCAAGATAGCAAATATCTCCCAGATCAAATAGTAAGCATCCCTTAGACAGCAAGCATCTACCTAGATAGCAAGCATCCTGCAGACAGCAAGAATCCCAAAATACACTAGTAATCATCCTTGGATAGAAACAATCCCATATATGTAAATACATGTAACTAGTACCTCTTTTTCCCAAATAGCAAGTAACCTCTCCCCCTTGAGAGCAAGCATTCCCCTAATAATAAGCACCCCCCCCAAATACAATAATAAGTATCTACCCCCTAGATACAATAGCAAGCATCTCCCAGATAGCAAGAATCCACTAGACAGAAAGTGGCTAATGCAAATATTTTTTCCACTAATGCAATAATTGCTTTTTAGGTTATGCAATAATCTGTCTCAGCTAATGCATTAATATTTTTTGATTCCAGCACAATAATCCACTTCTCAGCTAATGCAATAATCATATTCTAATCTAATGCAATAATCCTTTACTCATCAAGTGCAAAATTAATGTCTTAGCCGGTGAATTTATCCATTTTTAAGCTAATACAAAAATCCTTGGTTTATCAAGCACAGTAATCCTTGGCCTATGAAGTGCAATAATCCTTGGTTCAATAAGTGCAATAATCTTTTGTTTATCAAGTGCAGTAATCCTTGGCTTATCAAGTGCAATAATCCTTGGTTAATCAAGCACAGTAATCCTTGGTTTATCCAGCACAATGATCCTTGATTTATCAAGTGCAGTAATCCTTTGTTTATCAAGCGCAATGATCCTTGGTTTATCAAGCATAGTAATCATTGGTTTATCAAGTGCAATATATTTGGTTTATCAAGCATAGTAAGCCTTAGCTTATCAAGTACAATAATCCCTAGTTTATCAAGTGCAATAAACCTTGGCTTATCAAATGCAGTAATCCTCAGTTTATCAAGTGTAGTAATCCTTGGTTTATCAAGTGCAATAATCCTTGGTTTATCAAGCACAGTAATCTTTAGTTTAGCAAGTGCACTGATCCTTGGTTTATCAAGCATAGTAATCCTTTGTTTATCAAGTGCAATAATCTTTGGTTTATCAAATGCAACAATTCTTGGTTTACCAAGTGTAGTATAATCCTTGGTTCATCAAGCGCAGTAATCTAGATCTTTTAAATTTGACCTTTAAATTAAAAGCTTTCAATAAAAAATTAGACTACCAAATTTGTAAGTGAATTTGTAGCATTTATAATTCAACACTCACATTAAGTCAGTTAGAATAAGTTACACAAATCAGTTATGACAATCAATTTCTTAGGCAAGTCAATATTAGTCTCTATTAAAGTTTATCATATGGTCACGCAATATATATAACAAATATTAAATCAATTTAGCATTTAGCAATTTATTAGCCATATTATGTGCCATACATGCCCAACCTCAAAATTTCACCCATCCAGTGCAACTTAGTTTTGTCCAGATTTGCGACTTACCTATGCGCCATCACACTGAAAGACCGGGGGGGGGGGGGGGGAGGGGGGATAGCACGCATTGCATGCTTGTGCTCATACATGCGCAACCTTGGGAATCACTCGGCCGTTTCTATTGGCAACACACACATGTAAGTCGCTATTGGCTGAGAGCAGTCACGTGACTACTATTCCGTCCAATAGCGACTTACATGTGTGTGTTGCCAATAGAAACGGCCGGGTGAATCCCTAGGTTGCGCCCAAGCATGCTTGTGCTTATTGAAAAATGAAAGTACCTCATTTCTCTTCTCTTTTCCTACCTTCACTCTCTTTCCCAATTGATTTATCATTCACTTATTTACTTATGCAGTACTAAACTGCATTGTAGCCTATACCCTGTAGGCTATACTCCCTACATACTGTACTGTATGTCTGGCAAACTAACTTGTATATATACACTCATATATATATATATATATATATATAGGTGTACATTCTTTGAGTCATTATATACTTCACTTAAAGATAGACCTGCACCTGACTATATATTGAATCTTGCATATGAAAGGGATGAAAATGGCCATGAAGACTATTCCATCAACTAGTGTCCCCTTTCTGCAGCTGAAGAGCGAAAGCCCTTCACACGATGGAAACTTGGTCATGTAACTCCTGGAGAAGTTAATGATTGTTGTGGTGCACATTGGATATTAGAAGAAAATTACCAGCAATCTTAAGTGCAGCCTGGGGGATTAGGTGATAGTGCAGCTGCAGCACATTCAAGGGAACTAGAAGCACCACCATCCCAATGTTCAGCAAGCTCACACAGAGAGGGACTGTTAATGGCAGTGCATAATCCAGAGGTTGTTGCTTTTAATAGAGATCTATCTATGCAGAATGCAAAAATTGAAATTCATGGTACAGATGCAACGACATTACTCTTCTCGAGTAATGTCAGCTGAAAGAGAAGCTGTTTTTGAAATAAAGAAGAAACTAGAAGTCTTGAGACAGAATTTGTACGACGGCGCACTGCTCATACTGAACATATTGCTATAGAATCTTGACCATCAATTGATGCTGGTACTGAAGCGCGGATCCAACCACAACACAGGCATTCATTTGGACTCAGATTCGGAGACTGAGACTGATGGCCAAAGAAGTGAGAGTCCTCCGAGGAAAATATATATTTGTAGTTTGTCAAAAGGGATTTTGATGAAGTTCAGTCTCATGAAGAGATTTTGATAGAGTTCATTTTTACGGAGAGGATTTTGATGGGTTTGGCACATTAAATGAGTCAGAGAAGAGAAAGTATAGAGAAGAGTGAACAAAGAGGAGAGATGATAGAAAAGAGAGTAGATATGGGAGAAGACAGATTAGAGATGACAGATGGGAGAGAAGAGGAGAGTAAGGTAGGAATGAAGAGGGAGAGAGAAGAGAAGAGGAGAGAGGAGATGAGAGAGGAGTTATGAGATAGCAGAGAGGAGACAGGAGAGATGAGAGAAGAAAGGAGGGATAAGAGCATACAGCTGAAATAAAAGAGAGGAGAGAGATGAAAGATCAGAGATGAGAGAGTTAAGAGAAGAAAGTAGTGAGGAGAAAGAAAGAGGGTAAAGGTAAGAGTGCAGAGAGGACAGATGAAAGATGCGATGAGAAAAGATATGATTGAGAAAATAAGAGAGAGAGAAGAGATTAGAGATTAGAGAAGAGAAGAGACAAAGGGGAGAAGATAGAATCGAGATGGTAGAAAGGAAGCAAGAAAGATGGGAGATGAAAAAGGAGAGGGTATACGAGATATGATAAACGAGAGCAGAGAGGAGAGAAAAAAGAGAAGAGAGAGGGTATAGGAGAGACGATAGATAAGTGAGTAGAGATAAGATATGAGAGAGGAGAGAAGAGGGGAGAAATAAGAGAGAAGAGAGGAGACAGGAGACAAGAGAGGGTACAGACAAAACACGAGGGAGAAGAGATAACTAAAGAGGTAGAAGAGGAGGGAGAAGAGAGTAACGGCGAGAGTGCAGAGAGGAGACATGAGAGTCTGAGTCTGGACAATGGAAGTCAGTTTTTGCAAACAGGGAAAACAAGATATGGTATTTGAAAGGCTTTACAGAGGATTTTAAGACGATTTAGAATATGGGATTCAAGACAACTTAGTTCCTCCTGATTGCGACTTAGTTCCTCCCGATTGCGACTAAGTTCCTCCTGATTGCGACTTAGTTCCTCCCGATTGCGACTTAGTTCCTCTCAATTGCGACTTAGTTCCTCTTGATTGCGACTTAGTTCCTCTCAATTGCGACTTAGTTCCTCTCGATTGCGACTTAGTTCCTCCCAATTGCGACTTAGTTCTTCCCGATTGCAACTAAGTTCCTCCCGATTGCAACTTAATTTCACTTTGTAAATGAATTTTCTTGCCTTTTTCTCTTTCTTTCTCCTCTTTCCCCTTCTCTCTCTTCTCTCCTTTCTTTTCCTTTTCTCTTCTTCTCCTTTCTTTCTTCTCCCAATTTTTTGTTTTTTTGCGTTTTCGATTTTGCGACTTACCTTGGCCAATGGCCATTTCACCTGACCGGTTTGGATGGGTCGGATGGGTGTTGGGCATGTATGTTATATGCCATAATAGAAAAATTTATAATTGAATAGTGCAAGTTCAAACAGAATTGGTTAAGCCATTTTTTTCTCTAATTGATCACATAGATACCTACCTACTAACCACTCTAGATCATGTAGTATAGACCCAAAAATTCAGGTGTGCATAGGCCTGCATACTAAAAATAGGCATACATAGTTGGTATGCATCTTTCTAAAGAAAATAGTATGTGTACATACCTAGCATGCACTTTACAAAATCATATCAAAGAGTTATTATAAAGAAAAAAAAGTTCATTTTTATTTTAAACATTCTAGGTTTTTTAAGCTTGTTATAAACCATTCAAACAAATCTTTGCATGTATCAATTTTCTATCCTACAATAAATATTATTGCCAAAAAAGCAGAAAAATAAACCTAATTATCTATTCAAAAAATTTAAATTAAAATAAAAAGTCATTTATTGTTATAACCTAAAAAAGGTCATTTATTGTTGCAACACTGGTGTAGTTTTGAGAATGGGCATGCACTCCATTTTTTGGCATGTATTTATAATTATTCAATTTTTGTTTAGGTAGGCCTATGCACCCAACATGGTCTGGACAATGGCCTACCAACAAACCATTTTAGTATATAGAAATTAACAAGATCATTGAGTTTGAGTGCCTTTATTGGTAAATGACAAAGTGACTAATACTAGGCCTAGGTAGGCCTAATAGATGACAAATTGGTCAGATGACAAAGTGGCAAATGACAAAATGTCCAGGAACCTGGCTATGCTATGCCTAGGTAAGCCTAATATATAGATGATAGAATAAATTAAATAGACTCTAACCATTATTGTTGATTGTAATGCAATCAAAAATATGCCTAGAATGCTCAAAAGTTCTGATATATTGTAAAACAAATCAAGCCTAGGCCTACCTTTGGATCTTGCTGGTAGTAGAATTGGTGGGTTCTAATCCATCTGCTGCACAAATGGTCCCAAACAGTATGAGCCAATGAAAGATAATAGTCACGAGGAGTGGCAACATTTCTATCCTTAACTAAAGTGAAATGGAGATGTCTGTTAAATGTCTTTTTAATATTAACAACGTTGGCCACTTCAGCAATACCACGAACACTAAGACCCCGTCGTTTCTCAATGTCAGAATCAGAAGCTGATTCTGAATCGTTAAACATGGCTCTTTTCACAAACAAGTAAATATTTAGAGTCGCAGCCAAATAATGTACGTTACAGACAAGTGAGCGACCTACCGAGGACCTTACCGAAATTGCATCAAACCTCGTGACAGGTTGAATTTAAATATTTCTTAGAACAGTTTATCACTGTAATAAATGTTACATAGTTAAGTTATTTTACCTAAAATTAAGAAAAGCTACAGACACTAAAAATAATTTACAAGGAACGTATCTTTTTAATGATAGATTACTGCTTCCATCAGTACAGAACAATAAAATACAAGCAACTGGCTGTTTTAACTTAATTTTTCGGTGTATTTTATTTCCTCGCTCGTGCACTCACAACTGTAAAGTCTTGTCAATTGTCATCGTCGACTCGAGGCCTAGTAGAATTTTTTAGTTTCCTTTTATAGCTAACTTCTAAATATATCTAGAATTACTATAAATATCCTATTCGTTTTTAATGTATTAGACAATTGTCACCATTTTCCATGAAAACTGCTTAATTGCTTTGAACCTTGAAATGCTTGAATCTGATTAGCTGAACAAATACTTCCGATCCGAAGACCAGTCCATACTTTTTCATAGATAGGCCTAGTCTACGATGTTAGTCGTTGTGTCGCTCCTTTCAGGTCAGTATCTTCTTAAAACAAACATATAATTTTCACCAATTCATTTATTTCATGTGTAATCAAATCTGCTCTAGTCGATATGGCCTACTGCACTGGATAAGGATCAGGCATATAATGTAGGGGGCCTAGTAATAGGTCTATATCTTATGGCTTGTTTGTATTAGACTCTTGGTCCTGATGGTTTTAGCTATACTTACAATTTTATTATAGTGGATTGTTATATTCAGGTTTTTCTCTATAGTGTAGTGCATAAAATAGATATAAAAATATAAATTTCTCTTGATTGTATAGTATAATAATGAATATTCTATAATAATAAAATAATAAATATAATGTTAGTATTATAAATTAATAATGTATGTGGAAAGTCAAGAAAATGAAAGCAAAGGCGAACATTCGCATTTTATCTTTGATAATATGAAATTATGTATTACAAATTACGTTTATGTAATTTCGTATTATCAAAGATAAAATGTGAATGTTCGCCTTTGCTTTCATTTTTCTGACTTTCCTTAAATAAACAGTGTACCTTACCTGGACTCAATAATGTATTTTATAGTAATAAGATAAAAAACTTGTTTTTAATTAATGATATTAATATATGCTTTTTTGAAAATAGTTAAAATTCTTTTAGTATTGTAAATTTTAATATTATATAATAAGTTTTTATCATATTACTTTTAAACAAAATTTTATATGCAAAATTATCTCATTATGTAAAAAGTAATATTACATATGTAGTTACATTACTTCTTATTTTCAAAAAGTCATTTTCTTGCCAGCAGACAAAATGACCACATATTATAAAACATAAGGGGGGCTATACAAAGATGTAAAGGTTTCTAAAGCTTTCAAAGTATATAGAAAATAGTTATTAGCCTTACATTGTATTTGACATATTATTAGGGCTAAGTGTCAATAGTTCTAACTCAAAAAAATGGAAGAAAATATCTCCTCTGTCAATAAATACATTTGATTCAAGTACCAAATAACATATAGACCTTAAAATAAGTAAGAGTTGCTGTTTTATAATTACTTTATCAGTTGTTTTATCAGTTTAGATTAGCATCCTTTCCTAGCATCGTCTTATCTAAAAGATACTATCTAGGAGGTTTTTATTTGTCTATGTACACAAACCAATAGATAAATTCAGGTTGTAGCTTAAGGATTGCATTGTTGATCTTACAATTCAAAAGTTGAGGATTCAATTTTTGACCCACTTGAAAAAGTTTGTGTCCTTGAATAAGGTAGTTAATTCTGCATTGCTTCAGTTCACCCAACTTTAAAATGGGTACCTGCATTAGCTGGGGTAATTGAAGGATGTGTGTTGACCCCCAGTCCTTGGACTGAACAGCCATATGTAGCCTTTAGATGTTCCATTCAAAAGCTACTATGCATCTATTTATCGCATGTGTAATCAATTATTATTATCATTATTATTATTATTACTAACAGTTTTATCAGACTAGAATTTTACTGTACAAACAACCTGTTCTTGTTTTTTCTCACTCGAGCAGGCAAGCGATTCCCATATAGGGACACGCACAGCTTGCAAGCGGAAGCAAAGTTTGATGGCGAGTTGCTAGCAACAGACCCTATTGAGCACATTGAGAATCCCGAATTTGGGCAAGAGCTGGCCTGGGAGCTGGACAAGAAGGCCCTCGCCCAGCACCGGTTGCAGCGGGCCAGCATCAAGTTGCTGCTGTATGCGATTGATAAACAGACAACGGCTAAGGAACAGGTTGGCTACGTGGTGCTGGATGTTCGGTCAGCTGCTCAGTCACCAGCAGCCGCGGTGGCGAAGCCATATCAGCTTTTGCACAGCCGGTGAGTATTGCAGACCAGAGAGTGGGGTCATCGAACTGCCAGATCCCCATCAGGTTGGTGGGATCACCAACCTAGCGAATTCTATCTAGGTTTCAAAACGTTTCCAGTCATTCGCTGATTACTTATAATTATAATAATGTTAATCTTTACCCTTTAAACAAAAATAACACTTTTAGTTACTCCCAGACGCGTCCTGAAATGACCCTAGCTGTGTACACTGACGAGAGTGACCAGCAGCAGCAGCAACAGCAGCAACAGCAGTCTGATCAGAAGCAGAAATCAACGAGGCCAATGGCAAATGGCAACGAGTTTGCTGGTATTTACATAGTGCCTTTGCTGCGTGTAATGCTTAGATGGAGTGGGTTCTGGAAGTGAAGTGTTCGATTATGGTGATGTGGGTGTGAAGAGTGAGGTGGGTGCAGGGAGTGAGGTGGGCGCAGGGAGTGAGGTGGGCGCAGGGAGTGAGGTGGGCGCAGGGAGTGAGGTGGGCGCAGGGAGTGAGGTGGGCGCAGGGAGTGAGGTGAGCGCAGGGAGTGAGGTGGGTGCTAGGCAGCAGTTCTCAATAGAAAGCTAGTTATAAAGTGCAAATTTCCTCATCAAGTGCAAAGCGCAGTATCTTATCTCCTTCCAGACTCCTACGATTACGATGAAGAGGAGTTCGAAGAGGAGCCTGTCGCGGCCGCAGCTAAGGGGCTTGATCACCAACTAAACGGAGAAGCCGAAGATCGACAACCGGACGCTAAAGATGGCGGAGATGACGGGAAGAGGCCGACTCAACCTGAGCAGCCGCATCCGCCTGCGGGAGTGTCGGAGGCGGACATGTACCACGCAGCGATGGAGCTGGAGTTGTGGAAGGAGGCAGCCAAAGAGGCATTCGAGGCCGGTCTGAAGCGGCGCGAGCAGACCCTGGTGATGGCCTTCGCCAGGGAGTTTCGCAGACGCGACGCAGAGCGAGAAGCGGCTCATAAAAAGCGATCAGCGGAGTATGAGCAGCTTACAGAGAAGTTGCAGGTGCGTTCAAATTTTAAGTTGTTGTCTCAAATCCCCATACCCCAAAAGTTAGTCCTCAAATTAAGGTCATTAGCTTCCCAGATTCTCAAATCGGTGTCATTAGCTTCCCAGATCCTCAAATCGGTGTCATTAGCTTGCCAGCTCCTCAAATCAGTGTCATTAGCTTCCCAGCTCCTCAAATCAGTGTCATTAGCTTCCCAGCTCCTCAAATCAGTGTCATTAGCTTCCCAGATTCTCAAATCAGTGTCATTAGCTTCCCAGCTCCTCAAATCAGTGTCATTAGCTTCCCAGCTCCTCAAATCAGTGTCATTAGCTTCCCAGCTCCTCAAATCAGTGTCATTAGCTTCCCAGATTCTCAAATCAGTGTCATTAGCTTCCCAGCTCCTCAAATCAGTGTCATTAGCTTCCCAGCTCCTCAAATCAGTGTCATTAGCTTCCCAGCTCCTCAAATCAGTGTCATTAGCTTCCCAGCTCCTCAAATCGGTGTCATTAGCTTCCCAGCTCCTCAAATCGGTGTCATTAGCTTCCCAGATTCTCAAATCGGTGTCATTAGCTTCCCAGCTCCTCAAATCAGTGTCATTAGCTTCCCAGATTCTCAAATCGGGTCATTAGCTTCCCAGCTGCTCAAATCAGTGTCATTAGCTTCCCAGATTCTCAAATCGGGTCATTAGCTTCCCAGATTCTCAAATCGGGTCATTAGCTTCCCAGCTCCTCAAATCAGTGTCATTAGCTTGCCAGATGATCAAATTAATCACAAGAAATTGCAAAAATCATACTAAACTTGATTACTTTTTTACCTCATATTTTCACGGTACCTGTACAATAATGATAAACAATATATATGTGAAATGAAATAATAAATAAATGAATTAATAAATACACGAATACCTTGGCTCTGCTCGTGCAATTGACATCCTTGAGGCCCAACCCCCAAGGCACAGTAAAGTGTACATGCCATAACGATAAATAAAATTAGGGTCGCTGTACACTCCCACTCCGTATCCGCGCGCTTGTGTGCCTGCTCAGAGGGGTCGGCGGAATGGGCAGAAATGGCTCTCACTGGTTGTGTGACAATGTCGCTTAAAGTGCACCACGGTTCATAGCCCCTGTCTCGAATAAAATAATCAACACACCTCACTCCCTGCACCCATCTCATTCCCTGCACCCGCGTCACTCCCTGCACCCACCTCACTTCATGCACCCACCTCACTCCCTGCGACCACCTCACTCCCTGCAACCCACCTCACTCCGTGCACCCACCCCACTCCCTGCACCTGCCTCACTCCCTGCACCCACCTCACTCCCTGCATCCACCTCACTCCCTGCACCCACCCCACTCCCTGCGCCCACCTCACTCCCTGCGACCACCTCACTCCCTGCACCCACCCCACTCCCTGCGCCCACCTCACTCCCTGCGACCACCTCACTCCCTGCACCCACCCCACTCCCTGCGCCCACCTCACTCCCTGCGACCACCTCACTCCCTGCACCCACCTCACTCCCTGCGCCCGCCTCACTCCCTGCATCCGCCTCACTCCCTGCACCCATCTCACCCTGCACACCTTGCAGGCCGCAATCGCAGACGTGGAAGAGAAGGAGCGCCGTCTCGCCAACGGTCAGCGCGACCTGCTCCAACGCCGAGACGACCTACAGCGCCGGCACGACTCCCGACTCAAGGAGCTGCAGGACGCGTCCAACCGGATGCAGGCCGACTGTCAGCAGCGCATCGAGCTGGAGCGGGCCCGCTGCCGCCAGCTGGAGGAGCAGGTTGCCGCCGCGAAGTCGGCCAGCCACGACTGGGAGCGTCGCTGGAAGGAGACCGAAGCTGCTTTGAAGCGAATGCGAGACGCGGAGTGCGACCGGCCCGAGGTGAAGCTGCTGCACACGGTCACTAATCTGCAGGTGAGGCCAACTTCTGCGGGCTTCTCCGCTCTTTTGTGTCTGTCTTCATTTCCGCCCCTCTGCATCAGTCTCCGCCCTGGATTTCCGCTCCCCTCTGCATCAGTCTCCGCCCTGGATTTCCGCTCCCCTCTGCATCAGTCTCCGCCCTGGATTTCCGCTCCCCTCTGCATCAGTCTCCGCCCTGGATTTCCGCTCCCCTCTGCATCAGTCTCCGCCCTGGATTTCCGCTCCCCTCTGCATCAGTCTCCGCCCTGGATTTTCTCAGCTTTTTCTGGTCTCCATCGCTGCCTTAGTTTCCGCTCACTCTTTCGTGTAAATTCCGATATCCGCTGCCCCCCCCCCGTGTCCAAACCGCAACCAATTCTCGTCCGCCATCCGCTCGCCCAATCCAGCTGGAGAAAAGCGAGCTGGAGCGCCGTCTGGAGCAGGCACAGCGGGCCAAGCAGCAGTACAAGCAGCAGCTGGGCCGCTGCCTTAAAGAGCTGGCCGCATCCAGGCAGCGGGAGCAGGCCGCGCAGTCTGCGGCTCTGCAGCGACAGCAGACGGAGCTGGAGCACATGCGGCTGCGCTATCTGGCAGCTGAGGAACAGGTGAGTGCGGAGAGGTTCATAAATATTGAGAGTTGAGTTGGATGGACTGGCGGATCGACAGATTGGTGATTAGGCTTATAAAATACAGGACACAGTTGACACAGTCAGACAGACAGAAACTAATACAGACAGACAGACAGACAGACAGACAGACAGACAGACAGACAGACAGACAGACAGACAGACAGACAGACAGGCAGACACACAGACAGACAGACAGACAGGCAGGCAGGCAGGCAGACAGACATTCACCCCCCCCCCCCAAACCGCAGGACCTGGTCCGCAAAGAGCGCGGCGAGCTGAAGCGGGCTAAGGAAGGCTTGGACACGCTGGCCTACGGCGCCCCGCTGGGCTCCGAGCAGCCCACGGGCAGCAAGTCGGGCAGCGAGCACGCGGCCCGGCTCATAGAGGAGCGCGACACCCTGCTGCGCACCGGGGTGTACACCCACGAAGACGACATTGTCAGGGAGCTTGAACGCCGAATTCAAGCGGCCGTGGAAGCTTGACTCAGATAAAACTTTTGTTAGTTTCTATAAAGCAGCACAATGGTTGTCCCCCACAATCTCTCACGATAATGATGGCTGTTGCTTATTTAGAATTTCAACTTTCTAGTACTGTACGTGCAGTCGTATTGAATTTAGTTTTTATATATACTTCTCATTCGCTGCGAAACCATTCGATATGGTTTTTTCACTTGAAATCATACTACTTGTAGCTGGTTTATGATTATTAGTAATATTGTAATATCTGCCAATGCTGGCTTGGCAGCTCTTCTAGGCCATGAAATCGGGTACTTATTTATTTAGTAATTTTGCTATTAAAATTTTAGCTCTTACTTACCTTTTCTGCTGTCAGTCTTAAGAAAAATTACATTCGACTTTGTAGAAATTTGTAAATGCTTTGCTTTACTGACTACTTATATAATCTTCCTATTGCTATCGACAAGTAGTATTGTAAAATAAAACGTGTTCTTTTTTAGTTAACGCTTCACTAACAAATGACTTTGCTTTTGCTGGCTTGACTAAAAATATTGGAATACGGTCGAGAGGGTCGTTAGACTTGCGTATTGCAGTAACTCAAATTACTTGGCTATAATTATTGACAATAAAAATACCTGGCTTCTGAGTAGTCACTTTATCATGCATATTTTATTGTACTGCATTATATTCTCAAGCAATCTGTTTCTGCTGCTTCTGGCCGTTTCTGCTGCCAGCAGCTGCGGCACCAGCGTTTGACTGCTGCTGCTGCTGCTGCTGCTGCCGACTTTGCCGCAGCTTCTCCCAGCGCACCGTGTCGCTGGTGAGCAGGGCCAGCTCGGTGAGTCGGCTGCCGTAGCCGGTGGGCGCCGCGGCCAGCCCGCTACCGAACAGGGCGTCTGGAAACTTGTATCGACTCTCCGTCTGCTGCCTTGTATGCTGAACCTCTGCTGTGCTTGGCGCTGCTGTTGAGGTGTTCAACGGTTTGCCGATGCAGCGCAATCGAGGCTTTGGCGGCGGCTGCTGCTGCGACGTCGCCGAGGGTGGTGGCAGCTGCTGGAGACTGGCGCTGTTGCTCGGTGCAGCCGCTGAAGGAGCTGCCACCGTCGCGTCTGTTGCGATTGACCGAAGTTGAGTTGAGTTGGTTAAGCTGCATGCACAGGATCTCCGACCCTGGATCTATATGCACAGGATCTCCGACCCTGGCTCTATATGCACAGGATCTCCGACCCTGGATCTATATGCACAGGATCTCCGACCCTGGATCTATATGCACAGGATCTCCGACCCTGGATCTATATGCACAGGATCTCCGACCCTGGATCAAACTCACCTGATTTACCTCCGGCATTCGTTGCTCTCCCAGCCGCAGGTGACACAGACACCGCGGCGGAAACAGCAAACAGCTGTTCTCTCGGCAAAATCTGCGATTGAGCGGTCTTCACCTCCAAATATTGCTGCTGCTGCTGTTGGGAACGGATTTGCTGCTGCAGGGAAGCAAGTGATTGACTTGGCATTGGTCTGCGTCTGTGCCTGGCTGTCTGCTGCTGTTGCTGCTGACTTCCGGATTGAAACAGTCGTCTTTCTCGTCTGCGTTCTCTGATTACGGAAGTAGTTGCTGCTTGAGGGCTATGAGACAGCAATGGAGACTCTTCTTTAGGTGAGTCAGTTAGAACTTCCGGTGTTGTCAAACTGATTGAACCGGGAGAGGTTCTGTAAGGGAATGGGGAAGATCTGTTTCAGGATGACTTCACGGTCGGACACACAGTTGAGAGCAGACCAGTCAGACACAGACAGATGAGAGCAGATCAGTCAGACACAGATAGATGAGAGCAGATCAGTCAGACACACAGACAGATGAGAGCAGATCAGTCAGACACAGACAGATGAGAGCAGATCAGTCAGACACAGACAGATGAGAGCAGATCAGTCAGACACACAGGTGAGAGCAGATCAGTCAGACACAGACAGATGAGAGCAGATCAGTCAGACACACAGACAGGTGAGAGCAGATCAGTCAGACACACAGGTGAGAGCAGATCAGTATCAGACACACAGACAGATGAGAGCAGATCAGTCAGACACAGACAGATGAGAGCAGATCAGTCAGACACACAGGTGAGAGCAGATCAGTAAGACACAGACAGATAAGAGCAGATCAGTCAGACACACAGACAGATGAGAGCAGATCAGTCAGACACAGACAGATGAGAGCAGATCAGTCAGACACACAGACAGGTGAGAGCAGATCAGTCAGACACACAGACAGATGAGAGCAGATCAGTCAGACACACAGACAGATGAGAGCAGATCAGTCAGACACACAGACAGGTGAGAGCAGATCAGTCAGACACACAGACAGATGAGAGCAGATCAGTCAGACACAGACAGATGAGAGCAGATCAGTCAGACACAGATAGATGAGAGCAGATCAGTCAGACACACAGACAGATGAGAGCAGATCAGTCAGACACAGACAGATGAGAGCAGATCAGTCAGACACACAGACAGATGAGAGCAGATCAGTCAGACACAGACAGATGAGAGCAGATCAGTCAGACACAGACAGATGAGAGCAGATCAGTCAGACACACAGGTGAGAGCAGATCAGTCAGACACAGACAGATGAGAGCAGATCAGTCAGACACACAGACAGGTGAGAGCAGATCAGTCAGACACACAGGTGAGAGCAGATCAGTATCAGACACACAGACAGATGAGAGCAGATCAGTCAGACACAGACAGATGAGAGCAGATCAGTCAGACACACAGGTGAGAGCAGATCAGTAAGACACAGACAGATAAGAGCAGATCAGTCAGACACACAGACAGATGAGAGCAGATCAGTCAGACACAGACAGATGAGAGCAGATCAGTCAGACACACAGACAGATGAGAGCAGATCAGTCAGACACACAGACAGGTGAGAGCAGATCAGTCAGACACACAGACAGATGAGAGCAGATCAGTCAGACACAGACAGATGAGAGCAGATCAGTCAGACACACAGACAGATGAGAGCAGATCAGTCAGACACACAGACAGGTGAGAGCAGATCAGTCAGACACACAGACAGATGAGAGCAGATCAGTCAGACACAGACAGATGAGAGCAGATCAGTCAGACACACAGACAGATGAGAGCAGATCAGTCAGACACACAGACAGATGAGAGCAGATCAGTCAGACACACAGACAGGTGAGAGCAGATCAGTCAGACACAGACAGATGAGAGCAGATCAGTCAGACACACAGACAGATGAGAGCAGATCAGTCAGACACAGACAGATAAGAGCAGATCAGTCAGACACACAGACAGATGAGAGCAGATCAGTCAGACACACAGACAGGTGAGAGCAGATCAGTCAGACACACAGACAGATGAGAGCAGATCAGTCAGACACAGACAGATGAGAGCAGATCAGTCAGACACACAGACAGATGAGAGCAGATCAGTCAGACACACAGACAGATGAGAGCAGATCAGTCAGACACACAGACAGATGAGAGCAGATCAGTCAGACACACAGACAGATGAGAGCAGATCAGTCAGACACACAGACAGATGAGAGCAGATCAGTCAGACACACAGACAGGTGAGAGCAGATCAGTCAGACATGCAGATGAGAGCAGATCAGTATCAGACACAGGTGAGTCAGATGAGAGCAGATCAGTCAGACACACACAGGTGAGTGCAGATCAGTCAGACATAGGTGAGTGCAGATCAGTCAGACACACACAGGTGAGTGCAGATCAGTCAGACACTGAGACAGGTGAGAGAAGATCAGTCAATCAGGACAACTGCTCATACCAGGTAAATATAAACAGTCTCATTTTCTACAGAGCAGCCTCACTGATGCAGTGCGAGTCGGTATCCCACAATCGGCTGGTCCTCTGCCGAAGAAATTCGCCCAGCCGCTTGAGCATCTCTGCAAAGTTGATGATGGTTATTGAACCCGATGGCGAGTCTGCACCAAGCTGCTTCTAGAGGCATGGTCACTGCAGAATTTCTGGTGTTTGAGTTAGCTGCTGCATGCAATGTTTATACACTGTATGATGTAGAAGGCATAAATTCATGTAGGAGGAAGTTAAGCATTGCTCTGGGAAGGGTTCTAAACTATATTTGCAGTGCACAACAATAGCCTAATATGAGTTTCTTCCTGAAGAGTGTATCGTCATTGTCAATTATATTCTATAATATGATTATATTTGCTATAGCATCAACGCTGCTCAAGCATCTATTCTATTCACAGGTATTGGCGGCACTTTTGCACACGCGTTTGCAGTTTGAAGAAGTTGGACTTGGGAGCCCATTGTTAGTAGCGATTTGCCTGGCCTGATGATGCTAATGAAGCTAACAGTAACCTGTATTTTATAGCATTTATTGTATTGCAAACTGAAGCCAATTTGGTTAGTGATTTTGACAATCCATTCTGTATATTCACGCGCTCCAGGTAACCGTGACTTAATTATGTCCGTCATTAGTACTGGATCTCGATTTAATCTCTTATACTGAATCCTAAATCCCAATTTCATCTCACACAGAGTCCTGAATCCTACTATGATCCCTCACCGAGTCCCGAATCCCAATGCGATCACTCACCGAGTCCCGAATTCCACTGTGACCCCTCACCGAGTCCCAAAAACCCACTGTGATCCCTCACACCGAGTCCCGAATCCCACTGTGATCCCTCAACGAGTCCCAAAAACCCACTGTGATCCCTCACCGAGTCCCGAATCCCACTGTGACCCCTCACCGAGTCCCAAAAAACCACTGTGATCCCTCACACCGAGTCCCGAATCCCACTGTGATCCCTCAACGAGTCCCGAATCCCACTGTGATCCCTCACCGAGTCCCGAATCCCAATGCGATCACTCACCGAGTCCCGAATTCCACTGTGACCCCTCACCGAGTCCCAAAAACCCACTGTGATCCCTCACACCGAGTCCCGAATCCCACTGTGATCCCTCAACGAGTCCCAAAAACCCACTGTGATCCCTCACCGAGTCCCGAATCCCACTGTGACCCTCACCGAGTCCCAAAAACCTACTGTGATCCCTCAACGAGTCCCGAATCCCACTGTGATCCCTCACCGAGTCCCGAATCCCGCTTTAATCCCTCACCAAATTCCGAATCCCACTGTGATCCCTCACCAAATCCCGAATCCCACTGTGATCCCTCACCGAGTTCCGAATCCCACTGCGATCCCTCACCGAGTCCCGAATCCCACTGTGATTCCTCCCCGAGTCCCGAATCCCACTGTGATCCCTCACCGAGCCCCGAATCCCACTGTGATCCCTCAACGAGTCCCGAATCCCACTGTGATCCCTCACCGAGTCCCGAATCCCACTGTGACCCCTCACCGAATCCCAAAAACCCACTGTGATCCCTCACCGAGCCCCGAATCCCACTGTGATCCCTCAACGAGTCCCGAATCCCACTGTGATCCCTCACCGAGTCCCGAATCCCGCTTTAATCCCTCACCGAGTCCCAAAAACCCACTGTAATCCCTCATCGAGTCCCGAATCCCACTGTGATCCCTCACCGTTGCTCAATAACCTTCTCTCTGTTGACTTCGCCAGCCTCCACCTTGGCAGCTAGTTCAGCCGCAACTTGACCTGCATCAGTCGGCTCCAGTCTCAGACCTCCATCCCGTTGAATATCTGGCAGCTGGTGCTGCTCCCAGCCGCTGAGATCACTCGTCAGCTTTGAGAGCCGCATCCTCCGATGCTGCTGCTTCCCACTGGTGCGAAAGAAGCGCTTCAACTCCTTGCGGATGCTTTGCAGACTGTACGCTGGAGCCGCCGGCGTCGCTGGCGGTGTCGGCGGGCTGGCCGCAGTCGCCGCGGTTCCGGACAGTCTCTGCCGCGGCTTCGTGACCCGCCTCACAGTCAGGCCGCAAACAGATTCCATTGTTCAGCTTGGCTCGCTCGTAAAACGATTTTTGAGCAAGCTAATTTTGGCCACTTATCTAGCCGGGGGGGCCTTCGCACTCATCCATTATTTAAAGAGCCATTCGGGCTTCCTTATCTCAGATTTTATTGCAGCATGTAAAAATAATTCTTTGGCAATTAAATTAACGATTAATTTGGACAATTCAACGGACAATTAAGTCAAGCTTATCGGCAGACTGACCGAAGCCTCCTAATTGATGTCTGCAGTTGAGCAAGTCGTCTGACCGACTGGGGGTTTTGACGATGATAAGATTTGACCTGACTTTCTATTCAACTTGGGTAGCTACATGTAGATGGCGCAGGATTTTTTGGTGCGCGCTTGCCAAATCAGAGGAATTTTACAATTGTCTAATTCTGCCGCTCTGTCTACTGCTCATCCTAATTGGGTATACTTATCTATCTACTCCTGGCAGTTGTCAGTCTACTTCTAGATCTATTTATCTACCTCTAGATCTACCTGTCTACTAATAGATCTATCTGTCTACTTCTAGATCTATCTGTCTACTTCTAGATATATCCGTCCACTTCTAGATCTATCTGTCTACTTCTAGATATATCTGTCCACTTCTAGATCTATCTGTCTACTTCTAGATTTATCTGTGTACTTCTAGATCTTTCTGTCAACTCCTAGATATATCTGTCCACTTCTAGATCTTTCTGTCTACTCCTAGATCTATCTGTCCACTTCTAGATCTTTCTGTCTACTCCTAGATCTATCTGTCTACTTCTAGATTTATCTGTGTACTTCTAGATCTTTCTGTCAACTCCTAGATATATCTGTCCACTTCTAGATCTTTCTGTCTACTCCTAGATCTATCTGTCCACTTCTAGATCTTTCTGTCTACTCCTAGATCTATCTGTCTACTCCTAGATCTATCTGTCTACTTCTAGATCAATTCGTCTAATTCAATCTATCTGACCTATTCAAACACACGAACAGCTGAAGCAGACAATCTAATTCCTTTAAAGCTGAAGCAACCACATAACAATAGCAAAAAAGCTGCATGTACTACTCACTTACTGACAATGAATTGATAGACACAAAGAAACGGACGCAGCCGCAGTCGCCGCCATTTTGCTCTCTTCCAGCTCAGTCGGGACAGAATCAGGCAGTTCTACTTCACCAAGAGGTCTTCTGCGCCGCTGCAACCGGGCTCTCATTCTACCAGCTTCCACTTCGGACCACGACAGAAATTTCTTGTCCATATTCTCCGAAAAGGAACGGCGGTTCATTTCAACAGATTTAAAATGTACTTTACTAGCTGGTGAAGTGAAGCTTTGTGCAACAAAACTTTCTGTCAAAGTGATCTCCATTTTAACAGACTGGAGTTTGTAGGTGTGTAGGCTTTTTATCTTGGGTTTGCACCTTGAATAGCCATACACCTGGCTAGGGACACTGCGTAAGTGTACGAACTCGCAGACCATTTCATAGACTTTGAGCTCAGACTGGCTCAAACATGGCTGACATGTTTTATCGGAATAGGAAAAACATACATGTAATAGAAGTGATATCTCACCCAGTTCTACTCGACACAATGTGACCAACTCAGCCAACAGTTTCACCAACTCAGAAACAGTTTAACCAACTCACCAGACACTGTGTGACCAACTCAGACACAGTGTGACCAACTCAGACACCGTGCGATCAACTCAGACACACTATGACCAACTCAGCCAACAGTTTCACCAACTCAGACACCGTGTGACCAACTCAGACACCGTGTGACCAACTCAGACACCGTGTGACCAACTCAGACACCGTGTGACCAACTCAGACACCGTGTGACCAACTCAGACACCGTGTGACCAACTCAGACACCGTGTGACCAACTCAGACACCGTGTGACCAACTCAGACACCGTGTGACCAACTCAGACACCGTGTGACCAACTCAGACACCGTGTGACCAACTCAGACACCGTGTGACCAACTCAGACACCGTGTGACCAACTCAGACACCGTGTGACCAACTCAGACACCGTGTGATCAACTCAGACACCGTGTGATCAACTCAGACACACTATGACCAACTCAAAGACTTTCTAACAAACTCATACACAGCAAGTATTTAAAATATTTGGAACGCTTACAAAATTATTGAGCTCATGAAGTTAAAAATTGACAGAGTTAATTATATTGAACCTTTGCCATAAAACTCCTTTTAAAGACAACAAATCAAGATTGTTATTTTGCACGGACACAATGGTGTGTAATAGAAAAAGAGTCAAATTTAAATGTCCTGGGGGGCAAATTGAAAATTGCTTCTTAACAAATTGTTGGATTGAGCTGTACCAACCATTCAGTCAATGGAGATGTGTGAGCGCACACTAATGAAAACGGATGTGCGCTGAAAGTCGCACAATGGATAGATGTCTCAGCGAGAGTACTTACTCAGTGTACTTATAAATGAAAGCTAAAAAGACTGTTCTAAAGAAGCTTAAAATACGTTTAATCTACTAACAACGTCTGGTCAGTAGTAGAATTGACACATTTTTTGTAATTCACAAGGAAAAGTTCTGTCATGCCAAAAAGAATACACAAAACAGGTGACCCGAATAGCTTGCATGCGCCCTTTTAATTACTTTTTTAAATAGAAGGACGAATTTCTTAGAGAGCAGGTAAGAAACGCATGTTTGTCGTGTCGCAAAAGCTACTAAAAATAGTTATTAACAATAGTCACGATAAAACAATAATACACTCGTAAATAATATTAATAATAATGAAAAGGTACAGAGGAGCAATAAGTACAGGCGAGAACAGACTGTTGAAATTAAAATTAGCTAGTTATGGAAGTAAATTGCATTACCAATATAGTAAATTTTGTTCAATAATTAATTTAATAATTAATAATTTTTTTTTAAATTAATTGGTTGAATGAATTAATGAATCAATATAACTAACTTTGCAGATTAATCAAGGATATTCAAACCAGAAAATTAAGCAAACGAATTCCGAACTCAGACAGTGCTTTGTCCCCCAACCCCTAGCATGACCCCTAGCAAGGCCTATGCAGGCCAACCTTGTGACCCGTTGTGGAAAATCAATAATTGATTCAGAGTGAATAAATATAGCGCCTGCGGCGCCAAAATGAGTGCCTGTAGCGCCAAAATGAGTGCCTGTATAGCGCCAAAATGAGTGCCTGTAGCGCCAAAATGAGTGCCTGTATAGCGCCAAAATGAGTGCCTGTAGCGCCAAAATGAGTGCCTGTAGCGCCAAAATGAGTGCCTGCGGCGCTGAAATTAGTGCCTGTAGCGCCAAAATGAGTGCCTGCGGCGCTGAAATGAGTGCCTGTATAGCGCCAAAATGAGTGCCTGTAGCGCCAAAATGAGTGCCTGTATAGCGCCAAAATGAGTGCCTGTATAGCGCCAAAATGAGTGCCTGTAGCGCCAAAATGAGTGCCTGTAGCGCCAAAATGAGTGCCTGCGGCGCCAAAATGAGTGCCTGTAGCGCCAAAATGAGTGCCTGTAGCGCCAAAATGAGTGCCTGCGGCGCTGAAATGAGCGCTGACAAAACCGATTTTGAAAATAATGTACGTACATGTTGAATTCTTGGCTTTGCCCCCCCCCTCCACTATTGAATCCATGGCGACGCCCCTAAGAAAAAGAATAAGTGCAAAAAAGAAGAGTTGCCGGTTTCAGTGCTGGGAACTGGCGCTGTAATCGCGTTTAGCTGACAGGACGGTCGCCTTTGTGCGTGCTTGCGCGGGCTGTTCTTTGTGCCGGCGTGTGGGGGGTGGGGGTGCGCGGCGCGGGGTGCTGGGGCGGTTGGCCTTTTTTTGGCCTCGGTTGGCCTCGCAATTTTTTTTAAGAAATCATGCATCGCATAGACCAACTAACAGCCAGACAGCTCAGGAGTGAGCTGAGTGATCTAGGGCTACCAACTGCAGGTAACGAATCAACCCTGCAAGCCAGACTGCGGCAGCACACCGAGCAGGCGGCGACTCAAAATGACGTGGCAAGCCCAACACTGGCAGCTCCTGCAGCATCCGACGCGCGAGCCGAGCTTCGGGGCCGGGACTCTGTGGAGGCGGACCTGGACGGCGAGATTCGACGAGCGCAAAAGCGGCTGCAGCTCTTAGAACTCCAGACGCGCGAGCGAGAGCTGAGCGAGCGAGCTGGTGCAACTTCTCGCAGCGAATCAGGTGAGCAGCAAAACCTCCTTGATGAGATTTTCAACCCAGCAGGGGCAGCCGTGCAGCGGCGGCCAGGGCAGGCATGTCTGCTTGTCAAAGACTTCGTCGACGACCTATCTGGCCAGGCAGACGAAATGCTCACTCGCGGCAGGCAGCTCAGGCGGCCTGGTTCTGAGGAAATCAGCAGCCAAGTTGGACGGCCTGACCGTCGGACAGTGGCTAGCCGGCAGCATGAGGATCCTGCTGCAGATGCTCGAGGAGACAAAGACGCAGGTGACGAACAAGGGCCGCCCCTACAGCACGAATGAACAAATCAAGGACTACGCCCAGTATAACATCCAGGTGGCCGAGCTATTCGACAGGTTCCCGGTGCACCGGGTGGTCAGATTCGACCACGACTACCGCCAGCATCACGCAGCCAACAATCTGCGATGGGGCAAGGATTGCGCTCAGATGTCAATCAGGCACCTGCTCAGCTCCAGAGGGGAGCAGCAAAACCAGACCAATAAGCGCCAACACCGCACCTCTTCGGGACCGCGCACCTCTTCGGGCCGCGAACTATGCCTGTCCTTCAACAGCACTGGCGGTTGCGCTAGAAACCACTGCCGATTCCTTCACGCCTGTCGTATCTGCGAGGGCAGCCATTCCGAGCAGAACCATCCAAAAAACTGAGCGAGCGCGCCAACCGGGCGCGCGACTCCAATTTTATGCCTCCTGATTTTATGCCCCCTGCCCTGGCCAGCCCAGTTGAGCTCGACCCGTGGCCAGCCACTAGCCTGCCTCCGGACAAGACCTCCGACCTCACCGCCCCCCAAGGTGACCTCCGCATCGACGCTTGGCGCCTCGAGTTGGCTGGCGACAACGACGCTGAGTTTATCCTGCATGGCATCGAGCATGGCTTCTCCATCGCCGACGACTTCGATTTTACTCCTTGCTTCTGCAGCAATTATCAATCTGTCAATCAGTATCACAGCAAAGTTCAAGCTGTCCTAGAGGATGAAATTCGACGCGGGAGGTACGTCCCCGTCGCTGACAAGCCGACGATGTTCTGCCCGTGTAGAGATCTCCAAACACAGTAGTCTACTAAAAGTAGTAACATAAAATTATGAACACAAATTTAAAAATAGCTATGTGTCATACTCTATTTTTAGTAATACCAGTCATATCACGCAAACAGCGAGTGGCTATGCTATTGTTCGAAAAAACCGGTTCTCGACATCTATTTTTAGAACTTCCAAATATGGTAAATGTTAACCTGAATGTGACCCAAGTCTCACCCCTTTCTATTCAAAAACCCCACCTGTCAAATAATACAATTCATTTTGTGAACTCATAAAAAAACCGGTTTTGAGCTCAAGGTCGACTCAAGGCCGAAAAATTGTGTATAAATACAAACGCAAAATCCGAGCTGAAATCTCAGACTCGGAGCAGCCTCCAAAGATCTTGGGCTTTGCAAGAGCAGCCAACGAGGCTATATCTCTGAGGAAGAGATAAACACCAATTGGTAAGCTTTGTTCAAGTCTTCGTTATTTTGATTATTGAGAGCGATTGTTATTGCCGGCCGTTACTGTTCAGTTGATTTTATTGAGTCTATTGAGTTTGAGGCCTCCCATTTCCTAAGGGATTGGATAGGATCTGCGGACCGATTCCGATACCCTTAGAGGATTATCGATTGATTGATTTTGGTTATCCTAGATTAACCGATAGGAGCACACGACTCCGATTCCGTTAGTTCTAGAAGAAGACGCCCTTTCTGGAGGACTTCAAGAAGACTACCCCGGGAGGAACAGCTCTAAGGAGACGAGCTCTACAGACACGCGCGACAAAGAAGAGGAGCCCGCAACAGTAAGTGATCACTGATTTTGTTCCCAGGCTGAAGTGTCTGGAAGTGGGAGTTTTCGGGGGACTGATCACCTCCCGAATCAACTCTTCACCCGCTTGGCGCCATTCCGAAAGACAGCTCCGACATCCGGCTGATCCACGACTGCTCCGTCCCTCGCGGCTGCAGCCTTAACGATCACTACGTGCAGCAACGTCGGCTCCGCTTCGCATCTGTCGACGAGGCCATCCGGATGATGCAGCCGGGCTGGTTCATGGCGAAAGTTGATATTTCTTCGGCATATCGCAGTGTGCCCATCTCTCCGCAGTGCTATCAAGCCACCGGAATTCACTGGGACTTCGGCGACGGCCGCCCGGCCTTCCTGGTGGACACTCGCCTCCCGTTCGGCAGTCGCGCTTTGTTATCCGTCTTTCATCGCCTCACGCAAGCTGTCCGCCGCATGATGTGTCGCAAAGGATTTCTGTCCACCATCGTCTTCATCGATGACTTTCTCATCGCTGCCAAGACGAAAGCCGAGTGCCACCTGGCCTACTACGAGCTGCGTGACCTGCTCGCGAGGCTCGGGTTCACCATTAACGAGAAGAAGAGCGTGCCGCCAACGACCAAGCTGAGGTTCCTCGGGATCGATATCGACACCGTGCAGGCGAGCCTGTCCTTCCCTCCCGACAAAGCTGAAAAACTCCAGCTTCTGCTCAACGCCAGCACCTTCAAGAAGACTATCAGCAAGTCCGAGCTGCAGAAGCTGCTGGGGCACCTCAGCCACATGTGCACAGTGGCGCAGCACGGCCGGACGTTCCTGCGCCCACTGATCGAGTTCGCCAACAGCTTGTCGCACCCGTCTGATCGGCTCCCAGTCGCCGAGGAACTCCAATTGCAGCTGCGATGGTGGAAAACCGCCCTGAGCATGCTGCCGGCTAAGGCTGCCTGGCCCTCCCGCCGGCCGGCGGCTGCTATCGAATCCGACGCCTGTGAAGCGGGCGGAGGCGCTGTGCTGCACTTGGGCGACAGACCCTCGACTTGGCTCTACATTGACTGGCAGATCGACTGCGACAGCGCTTTCAACGAGCTCCACATCAACCTCAAAGAGTGTGCCGCTCCCCTCGTTGCGCTCGTGCAGCACCAGGAAGCCCTTAAGGGCCGCTCGATTGCGGTCTACACCGACAGCACCGCCGCCTGCGGCATAATCAATTCCGGCTCCGCTAAGCACCGCGGCATTGCTGATCTGCAACGGCGTGTCGCCCTGACCTGCATCAAGCACGACATAATTGTCCGCGCGCATCACGTACCTGGCCGCTTCCAGCTGCTAGCTGACCCGCTGTCTAGATCCCACGACGCCATCCAGCTTTCCAATTTTCTCCTGCGCTTCTATGGCACCTGCTATGTGCCGACCAGCTTGCTTGCCTCTGCTTGCTTGAGTCCTGCCGCTGCCTCCCGCCTCCTTTTTCAGGTCCGCCTCCTGTGGTCCCGGTTCCCGGCCTCACTGCGCCCGCCCGCCAACTGCTCGGCCAGGGCTTCGCCAGCTCGACTCGCTCCGCCTACGCCAGCCAGTGCGCATCCTGGCACCGCTTCTGCGCTGCCCATGTCGTTCGACCGCTCGCAGCCCGGCCTGCCGATGTGTGCAACTACCTGGCCGAGCTGGCCAGCAACCGGCTGCGCTCTGTCAGCTCCTGGCGTGCCACCTCGCCGCTGTGTTCTGGTTGTACAAGGCAAACGGTCTGCCCGACCCAACCAGGCAACCACTGGTTCAGCTCGCCATGCGCGGAGCTCGCCGACTCCTGGGGGCCGCCCCAAAGGCCAAACAAGCTCTGCTCCCGGCCGACCTGCGTCGACTGTACAGCGTGCTACGGCCAGGCGAGACTCACGACTGCGCGTTCTGGTGTGCCTGCATCGTCGGCTGGTGGGCCATGTTGCGGAAAGCCAACCTGTGCGTCTCCGGCCGGTTCGATCCGCGGCGAGACCTCTGCGCGAGCTGCATCCGACCATCGAGGGGCGGCGCCACCCTCGTCATCCCGAGATCTAAAACGAACCAGTTCGGATCGCGCCAGCACCGCGTCTTCTTGCCGCAGCTCCCAATCGGCAACCCGCTCTGCCCAGTCGCGGCGCTCCAGAAGCAGCTGTCGCTCAACCGACCACAAGCCGCCCAGCATCATCTCTTCGGCGTCCGCTCAGGACAAGGAGTCAGACCGCTCACGCCGCGGGTCTTCGCTAAGGCCCTGCGCGCTGCCCTGCATCGAGCCGGCTTCGCCGACCCATCCAGCTTTTCCGGGCACTCATTGCGTCGAGGAGGCGCGACGTCTGCGGCCAACGCCGGCATCCCCATCGACTCTGTCATGAGAGTCGGCGACTGGGCCAGCAGCGCGGTGGAGCGATACCTGCCGCCACCTGATGCTGAGCGCCGCGCGCCACTCCGCCTTGCGGCGACGCTCTCGCTCCCTGGCTCCATCCTTGACTCCTGACTCTCCTAGGTTGGGGTTTTGGGCTCGCTTCGCCTGCCCTTCGTCGTCCTCGCCATTCCCGCGCCTTCCGTCTTTGTCCTGTTAGCTAACATTAATTATTCGATAGAAATTAGATATTTTATTTAGTAATGTGAGCATTCTATGCCACTTGATTCTATGTTGTACGCGTCTGTGTTTCAGGGGGAGGGGTGCTTGCTAGTTTCACAATAATAATTCAATCTATTCAATCAAATCGAAAACCACCGAAAACTTTAAATTGTTGCGAGTCCGTTAATGTTCAGGCGGACTGGAATGATACATTTCACCAAACTAATTATAGTTGATATGCTTTTTAATACCAAGATTAAAAATATATTTTAAACAGTTCTTTCATGGCTCATTAACGTTATTTATATACACATATGAAAAGTTATTTTGAGCCATTTCAAAGGTGCTCGAACGAACCTAAAATAAATATCTAACGAACTTCCAGAGCTTCAAATAAGCAATGTACGATGTTGATACACAAAAATTAATGGAGATGAATTTTTTAAAAATATTGAGCAGCATCCTGTAAAGCAAACAGACGTCCAGAAAGTGAGATGCTGCGATTTTTTAATGCAAGGGGCCGAAACTTCTTATCTATTTAATTCAATTTAGCATTTCTTCTTACAGATACTTGCAGCCAGCTGGCCATGTGTGAAGGTCACTCGGTGTCGGTGCAGGCAGTTCCATGGAATTTCCGTGGCAATTCCACAAACTATCGTAAAACAGCGCATTTTGTTTAGCCTAAATGTGCATGTGATTTCACCTGTGAAACTAATAAAATTTTCCAGAACCAATTAATGCTCTTGAGCTCAATTTCAAACGGTATTTTTCTGTTTTTTTTGTTATTTCAATGCAGGACAAAATTAAAGAAAGTTCCACTTATACTTTCATATAGTTTAATTATAGACGCAATGCGTGGAGAAAAAGACGCAAACAAATTTGTACGTAAAAAATTTTGAACGAGGTAAATCATTGCAAATCGGGAATACAAAATCAATCATATTTAACAATTGTACCATTGTTAGTCTATCAAAAATCGTTGCTGAATGCATGAAAGCGCGTAAAAATTAAGGGCACATTCAAATTACATCATAAATCATTATGTATACGTAGGAGGTAATTACGATTCCCGGTAACGATACTCAGGTAGCACTGGTAGTAACTAATAAGGCGTTACATGTAATACGTAAAATAATTCCAAGGTGATTTCAGATGCCAGTGACTGTAAAGTACATTTGATGCAGTAACGCCTCTTTACTACACTCGTGCAGCAAGCAGAGCTACTTTGGTTTCAAGATTCGAGCTGCCAACCACAGCGACTGTCGCAGCTCGCTCAGCAGGCAGTGCAGTCGAACCGCCTGCTGCTGCAGACTCCGGGCACCCACTAGCGTCCCGGACCGCGTGTCCAACAGCCGATCGTTGGCCTTCTCAATCGAGAACTGCACCCAGCGGCCGGAGTCCCCGCAGAACAGCAGGCCAACCTTGTAGCTGAGCGAGTCCGACTCGAACACGAACCATAAAAAGCAGCGAGTGGAGTCAGCCGTCACGCGGGTCAGCGTGGATTGTTCCTCGCTCTCGTCGCTGTCAGAGTCCAGACAGCGCGTGCAATTGTCGTCGTCATTGTCGATATCAACGCGTTGAGCGTCCAGCAGTTCGATCTCTTGCACACACCGGACTCCGAGTGCGTCGGTCTGAGCTGAGCAGAAGCGCATTGCGGTCAGCGAAGCATCGGCATCCCGTCTGGCCAGCAGCTCCGTCATCCAGTGCTGCACGGCCTCGCCAGCCACCGCATCCGACGGGTCGCTGAGGTAGAACAGGTAAGCCACCTGGCACAGCAGCTGACGGCCAGACTGGAGAGCGCTATACCGGTCCATGATTCGGTTTCCTTCAACTATCCAGCTAGAAGACTACAGCTGCTGCTTATATAGCAACGCCGTGATTTAGCAAGTGCACGTACACTCTACAGGATTGCAGCTATAGTAGCCATCTACCCACACAGAGCTGTTTAGTATACGTCTATTTTAGTACAGCAGAGGCTGGCTGCAGCTAAAATTGGGTTGCAGGGCCGGCTGTGCAACTATTTTTAGACAAAGCAGCACAGATAAACGCAGCGGGCTACGACACGCACACCGGAGGGTCCAGAACACGCGGGAAAGCGAGGCCAACCCGCCCCCACCCCTCAGCTCCGCGGGTGTGTCGCAACTGACTATTAGAAATATATTGACATCTAATGTCCGAGTGTTGTGACATTGCCGACAGCCAATCTATGGGTGCACTCTAAATCTAAAGTAATTACAAGGCATTAAAAGGCCAATATAGATCTACAGAATAATTATAACTGATTAGCAATAATATAAAAACGCTAAAAATAATAGCCAACTATCAAGGATTTGGCCATGGAAAAGCTTTCTAGCTAAATTTGTCCTAAAATTGAGCCACATTAAAATCGCTTAAAACAGTGCGAGCAGGGCACAGAAACTGAACTTGCTAAATTTAACTTGGCAAATGACAAGACATTCTCTTTGCCAGAGATTGCTGCCAGCCTATAGCAAGCAGGTTGTGCCAGAAATAGCCGATTGATAGAAGCATTCTGTTTCAAAACTGCAGAGAACGTTCTCAACTCTAATATCTAACTTTTGTCTTTTGGATAAAGGGGAATGACCCCGAAGGAGGAGATTGGAGATATGGTGAGGCAGGGAGAGGAAAGGGAATGGGAGAGAGAGGAACCTTAACGATGGTTAGAATTGTATATGTGGTTTCAGAGATTGACAATGAATTATTTCACGAGTGGCTGAGTTATGTCACGAGTGGCTGAATTATGTCACGAGTGGCTGAATTATGTCACGAGTGGCCACTAGTGACAATAATTTATTGTCTATGACTATGATGAAACCACATCTGCATTGTTATATGGATTCATACGAGTATATGTGCTCAAAGTTGAACAATGATAGATGAAAATTAAGTGAAATGAAGTGGAAATTGAGCCATAGACAAACAGTGATAGATGAAAATTAGGTGCAATGAAGTGGAAATTGAGCCATAAACAAACAGTGATA
This sequence comes from Macrostomum lignano, assembly GCA_002269645.1. Classification (NCBI taxonomy): domain Eukaryota; kingdom Metazoa; phylum Platyhelminthes; family Macrostomidae; genus Macrostomum; species Macrostomum lignano. The sequence continues at coordinate 414,931 of NIVC01000713.1, forward strand.
GATGAAAATTAAGTGAAATGAAGTGGAAATTGAGCCATAGACAAACAGTGATAGATGAAAATTAGGTGCAATGAAGTGGAAATTGAGCCATAGACAAACAATGATAGATGAAAATTAAGTGAAATGAAGTGGAAATTGAGCCATAGACAAACAGTGATAGATGAAAATTAGGTGCAATGAAGTGGAAATTGAGCCATAGACAAACAATGATAGATGAAAATTAAGTGAAATGAAGTGGAAATTGAGCCATAGACAAACAATGATAGATGAAAATTAAGTGAAATGAAGTGGAAATTGAGCCATAGACAAACAATGATAGATGAAAATTAGGTGCAATGAAGTGGAAATTGAGCCATAGACAAACAATGATAGATGGAAATTAGGTGAAATGAAGTGGAAATTGAGCCATAGACAAACAATGATAGATGAAAATTAGGTGAAATGAAGTGGAAATTGAGCCATAGACAAACAGTGATAGATGGAAATTAAGTGACATGAAGTGGAAATTGAACCATAGACAAACAGTGATAGATGGAAATTAAGTGACATGAAGTGGAAATTGAGCCATAGACAAAGAAGCCAATAAGGGCAAATGGCCTCAGTTAGAGGGCGCTTCAGTTTTCTGGTTTCTTGCATAACTAAAGCTAGGGAGGCGTCGCTGTTAGGGAGGCGTCGGCGTCTATCGGCCAGGCACTGGTCAGGCAAGTCAGCGGCGAGAGTTCGTGCTAAACGCGTTCAACAACATTTGGTCACGCTACAGAGTTGTAATCAAGCAGCGATGGTGAATCAATCCAGATTCCAGCCTGCGTCGTGAACCTTGTCAACAACAGGCACATTAAATAAAAATTATACATACACCGGCGTTGAACAACGTTGCTTGTTGTACACTAGATAATAATGAAAATATCAATATAACAATGAAAGCATTGAGTAGTCAGTTAATTCGTACACCTGGCAAACAGCCTGGTTGCATGACATAAAAAGTAATGGTCAGTTATTTTATATTTACATGCAATACTGTGAACTGTCTGATTTGCGACAGAACCGTATTTTAACATTTTTATCTCAGCAGTGAATTCATAGAAATATATATTTGCACAATAAAAAATATGACGACAACGTAGGACAGTATAATAGGCCTATAAAATTATATACACTTTCTAACCTATACGATTTGATTAACGCATGCTTGAAAAAATAAAACCGAAAACATGCGTAACCAAATGCTAGAAAACTTATAAAGCTTTAAAGAAGCGTGCGATGATTTTATAGATCCTCTTAAGCTCTGAACTAGAAACCAAACAACTATTTAAGCAAGAAAAGGCCGACAAAGCGCGATGAACCAAAATGAAATCGAAAAATCGATAAGAAATCGATAAGAAATCGATAAGAAATCGATAAATCGATAAGAAATCGATAAATCGATAAGAAATCGATAAATCAATAAGAAATCGATAAATTGATAAATAGATAACAAGACTGAGAATTATTATAAAAAAACACTGACAAAGTTCATACAATGACAGGCTAGCCATTTCTATTTAATGCCAAGCTGCCCTTTTAAAAGCATAACAAAACGAAGATTCAGAATGCAATTAGCCCTGATTTCAGTCGTCATCGATAACAATAGGCTTAATGTCGATCTCGCCGTCGGACAAATTGGCCTCTTGTGCGTCGCTTACAGCCGCGACATTAGATGAAGATGCGCCAGGCTGTTTTTGCCCGTCATCTTTTGGCTGTTGTTGAGCCTGTTTCTTCTGTCTGTCAAGATCTTGCACAACTCTGGCCAGCAGCTGGTCCACCGACTGGTCAGGGAACTCTGGCACTTTGACAGGGCCGCCGCGGCCGCCGTCCGAATCTGTTGACCAGTCGCTGCTGATGTGGCCGAGCAGTCGGATGACGCTGCATCGGAGGCTGCGCAGCTGGTCCTGAGTTGTTTTGGCGAACACGTTAGTTATATACCGTTTAACATCGCGTCTGCTAGAAAATGGACTGAGGATCTGGGAGGCTGGCCCAGCAACTGAGGATCTGGGAGGCTGGCCCAGCAACTGAGGATCTGGGAGGCTGGCCCAGCAACTGAGGATCTGGGAGGCTGGCCCAGCAACTGAGGATCTGGGAGGCTGGCCCAGCAACTGAGGATCTTAGAGGCTGGCCCAGCAACTGAGGATCTGGGAGGCTGGTGGCCCAGCAACTGAGGATCTGGGAGGCTGGCCCAGCAACTGAGGATCTGGGAGGCTGGCCAAGCAAATGAGGATCTGAGAGGCTGGCCCAGCAAATGAGGATCTGAGAGGCTGGCCCAGCAAATGAGGATCTGAGAGGCTGGCCCAGCAACTGAGGATCTGGGAGGCTGGCCCAGCAAATGAGGATCTGAGAGGCTGGCCCAGCAACTAAGAAAAAGTAAACCAACCAAAACAATTGCAGCTCACCTTCACTCGATCGAACCTGGCAGCGGACACGGCGCCCTCCCGTTTCACAGCCGCAAGATCAACGGACACAGCAGCAGTTGAAGACTCTGCGGTGGCGGACACAACAGACTGCTCCACTTGAGTAGAGTTCATCGCCACGTTGCCACCGCCACCGCTGCAGCTGTTAATGTTGCTACTTCTCTCCCGAACCTCCTGCCGACTAGGCTGATGCCGGCCTCCCAACTGGGGGCTGGCAGTCGAGGAGCTGACTGCGGCAGAAGTGGCCGAAGGCGGATCGAAGCGAGCCCGCTTGCTGCTGGACTCTGCGCTGTGCGAAGCTGCCGACTGTCCAGCCGGCCGAGAGTTGGACAGCAGCGAGCGGATGGCGGCCGCCTCATTGCGCCGCCTGGCGGTGGTCCTGGCGTCTCTGACATTTGCAATTATTGCGAATCAATAAATTCGGTTTAGCGTTTACTGTTAGTAGCGAGTAACGAATATTAAGGAATCCTATATTTAAATTTACGATGAAACTTTTGTAAATGGTTGCGACCCATGGATTAAAAAATGAGATCGTGGGGGTCAGGGTGAGGATTCAGGGATTCACGGTTAAATTTTTTTTGGATTCACGGTTCTTATTTTGGGACTCACGGTCTGTAATTTTGGGATTCAGAGTTGTAATTTTAGGTTTCACGGTCGTAATTCTAGGTTTCACGGTCGTAATTTTGGGATTCACGATTTAATATTTTTGGGATTCACGATTGTCGATTATTAATTTTGGGATTCACGTCTTTGATTTTAAGATTTAAAATTGGGATTTTCGATTCACGGATATGGTTTTGATATTCACGGATGGGATTCTGAAATTTACGGTTGGGATTCTAAGTTTCACGGATGGGATCCTGAGATTCACGGATGGGATTCTAAGTTTCACGGATGGGATCCTGAGATTCACGGATGGGATCCTGAGATTCACGGTTGGGATTCTAAGCTTCACGGATGGGATCCTGAGATTCATGGATGGGATCCTGAGATTCACGGATGGGATCCTGAGATTCACGGTTAGGATTTCGAGATTCACGGTTGGGATTCTGAGATTCACGGTTGGGATTCTGAGATTCACGGTTGGGATCCTGAGATTTAGGACTAGAATACGCAAGGGGAGCGAGGGAAGCACATGCTGCACTCAACTCACCTGTAGTCCTGCACCATGGACTCCTCGTCCTCGACCTCCTCGGCAATGTCGCAGCGGTTATAATAAGCGTCCGGGTTCATCGAGCAGTACCAGGCGCGCTTTTCTATCGAACGAAACTCATCGTCCGACACGTCCAGAAGCCGGCGCCATTTCTGACAGCTGTCGCATTGCACCCAGCGCCAGTAGCTGGGCGGCGGCGGCGGCGGAGCGGCCGCTGCTGATGAGGCGGCGGCCGAATCAGAGCATCTGTGCAATTCCAGGTACTCTTTCAGCTTCTGGGTCAGATTGAGAAAGCAGTTGCTGAAAGAGGCGAAAGACATTGGTTGGGATCAATTTGGCTTGCACTGCAGTGCCTGCATAATGACATGCAATCCCATTTGTTCTCTTTTACGGCGAGAACATTTAGGAATAGGAATTTAGATTTCGAGGTCAGTATCTTGGGAGTTGGAATGAAATTTTGGGACTCGGGAATGGAATCTTCGAATTCAAAGTTGCGATGTTAGGATTCAAGGTAGGAATTTTGTAATTTGAGGTTGGGATTTCGGGATTCGAATTTGGGATTTTATGATTCGAAGTTTGGTATTTTTAGTGTCAAGGTTGGATTTTGGGATTCAAGGTTGGGATTTTGGGATTCGAGTTTGGGATTTTGAGATTTGAGGTTGGGATTTTGAGATTTGAGGTTGGGATTTTGGGATTCGAGGTTGGGACTTTGGAATTCGAGGTTTAGACTTTGGGATTTAAAGTTGGGATTCTGAATTTGAGGTTAGGATTATGGGATTCGAGGTTCGGATTTTGGGGTTGGACACGAGTTTAAGACTCGAGTTTGGGATATTCGGATTAGGAGTTAAGAATCGATCATTTAGTTATTGAGAAGATTTTGAACTTCCACATGTTAGATTGGGGCACTGTGGTATTTTTTTAAAGCTTAGGAATGAGAAGTATGGGATAAAGGACTAGGATCACGAAAAGATGCAATAAAGCATGCATCAAATAAAGTCTCTCCTTACCGAAAATTGGCATCCCTAATGAACTCCTGCTTGATGTGATTAGGCTCCAGGTGATCAACTTCAGCTATGAGGGCAACGCCACTAGCCAGCTCTGGCTCCTTGACCAGCTTTTCGTACGGCAGGATGAGGCGGTTATTATGATACAGCATTGCCCCATAGTCGGAGTGGTTGGCCGGCAGGACGCCGATTACAACTCGAACTCGATAATTCGAATTCGATCGAAGTTTCAAACGGGTCTCGTCGCTAGGCGACAGCTTGGGCGAGTAATAGTCTATGGCCCGCTTGGCGAGACACCGCTGCATCAGCTGGGTGCGCACCTTGTGGTTGTTGATGCGAATTATCAGTCTCGGCTTCATGAACAGAATGCTCAGGTAGGCCTTCAGCGATCGGCTGTGAGTGAGGAGTTCAAATGGGATTTAAAGTTTATTTTATGCCCAAAGCAGTAAAGCAGTCGAACGCAAAGGCACTCACCGAATAAGCGGGGACACAGAAGTCTGCAACAGCTGCATCCTCTGCACTGCCGGCAGGGCGGCATCGGACTGCAGCGTCTCCGAGTTGACAATGTCGCTCCTGTCGCTAACCAGGTCGAGTTCCAACGCCGAACTCGGATCGTCTGGCGAGGTGCGTTTCAGATTATAAATCAGTATCCTGGTGCCGTGCTTGCCAATGCGATCGAACTGCGCCAGAACCTCGGATTCGAAACCGCCGAATAGGTCGCAGTGATGAGTGATGAGGCTGAGAGACTGGGCGCCATCTGGATCTGTCTCAGCCAGCTGGTCGTTCACCCAGGAACAGATCGGGAGCACGATGGTGTCAGCGCCGATGCGGGCTAGGAAGGTCTGCGATAGAAGACCGACAGACTTCACAACGGCATTGTTGGCCAGGCGAGTCTTGGTGAACACGATGGCGTCCTTGCCGATGCGCATTGAGCCTGATTTGAAACCGTTGCCATAGTGACCGATTGGCTTGTGGCCCTGCGAGAGGCGGTAGAGAAATTTCTTGCTTTTTAAAATTAATAATGAACAGTGCTTTTTGCTCAAATTCATACCGTCATTTGATTGAAAGGTAGATCGTTTTTCATAAAAATTTATATTGTTAAAAATTTACGTTTTTCATTAAAAAGCCTACAAAGGCACAATTGTTACTTTCCAAAAAATGTAGATAGTTTTTCTTAGAAATGTAGATTATTTATTTTCTAGCAATGTACCAGTAAATTGTTTCTTTCCTAGAAATGTAGAATACTTATTTCCTAGAAATGTAGATCGCTTCTTTCCTAGAAATGTAGATCGTTTCTTTCCCAGAAATGTAGATTGTTTCTTCCCTAGTAGAAATGTAGAATATTTATTTCCTAGAAATGTAGATCGTTTCTTTCCCAGAAATGTAGATTGTTTCTTTCCTAGTAGAAATGTAGAATACTTATTTCCTAGAAATGTAGATCGCTTCTTTCCTAGAAATGTAGATCGTTTCTTTCCCAGAAATGTAGATTGTTTCTTTCCTAGTAGAAATTTAGAATATTTATTTCCTAGAAATGTAGATCGTTTCTTTCCCAGAAATTGAAATGTAGATCGTTTCTTTCCTAGTAGAAATTTAGAATACTTTTTTCCTAGAAATGTAGATCGTTGCTTTCCTAGAAATTTAGAATACTTATTTCCTAGAAATGTAGATCGCTTCTTTCCTAGAAATGTAAATCGTTTCTTTCCCAGAAATGTAGATCGTTTCTTTCCTAGTAGAAATGTAGAATATTTATTTCCTAGAAATGTAGACCGTTTCTTTCCCAGAAATTGAAATGTAGATCGTTTCTTTCCTAGTAGAAATTTAGAATACTTTTTTCCTAGAAATGTAGAATACTTATTTCCTAGAAATGTAGATCGCTTCTTTCCTAGAAATGTAAATCGTTTCTTTCCCAGAAATGTAGATCGTTTCTTTCCCAGAAATGTAAATCGTTTCTTTCCCAGAAATGTAGATCGTTTCTTTCCTAGTAGAAATTTAGAATATTTATTTCCTAGAAATGTAGACCGTTTCTCTCCTAAAAATGTAGATTATTTATTTTCTAGAAATGTAGATCGTTTTTTCCTAGAAATGTAGAATATTTATTTCCTAGAAATGTAGATAATTTCTTTCCTAGAAATGTGCACCGTTTTTTCAAGAAATACGAGACGATATACGATCGTGCATTTTTTATATTGCTGAATCGGTTTTCACCCTGAACAACTAGATTTACCAACCTTAACAGGCACTTTGTCGCAATAGCCGAAGCTGAGCATATTATGCAGTCTGTTCAGCTCCATGCCTCTGCCATCGTCCGTAAAGCTCAAAACGTCGATACCCCGCATCACCTCGTGACGAATGTCAAGGTGAGCGGCTGCGCAGTCGGGATCGTAGGCGTTGTCAACTAGTTCGGCTATGGCCGAAAACACCCACAGGTGAGAGGTGGCGTTGGACACCAGGTAGGCTGGATTCGTTCGGGCTGACCGAAGACCGCTGACCTGCAGATCCTGCTGCTGCTGCTGCTGTTCCAACTCCATGATTGCAGTCAGATGCCAGCCAGCAGCAAATATTTCAAACACATTGTTAACCTGGCTGTAAGCTGTCGATCCAATAAATATTCAAGAACCATTGATCTGACGCTGGCCCAGCAACTGAGGATCTGGGAGGCTGGCTCAGCAACTGAGGGTCTGGGAGGCTGGTGGCCTAGCAACTGAGGATCTGGGAGGCTGGCCCAGCAACTGAGGATCTGGGAGGCTGGTGGCCCAGCAACTGAGGATCTGGGAGGCTGGACCAGCAACTGAGGATCTGGGATGCTGACCCAGCAACCGGGGATCTGGGAGGCTGGCCCAGCAACTGAGGACCTGCGAGGCTGGCTCAGCAACTGAGGATCTGGGAGGCTGGCCCAGCAACTGAGGATCTGGGAGGCTGGTGGCCCAGCAACTGAGGATCTGGGAGGCTGGCCCAGCAACTGAGGATCTGGGAGGCTGGACCAGCAACTGAGGATCTGGGAGGCTGGCCCAGCAGCTGAGGATCTGGGAGGCTGGCCCAGCAGCTGAGGGTCTGCGAATCTGGCTCAGCAACTGAGGATCTGGGATGCTGACCCAGCAACCGGGGATCTGGGAGGCTGGCCCAGCAACTGAGGACCTGGGAGGCTGGCTCAGCAACTGAGGATCTGGGAGGCTGGCTCAGCAACTGAGGATCTGGGAGGTTGGCCCAGCAACTGAGGGTCTGCGAATCTGGCTCAGCAACTGAGGATCTGGGAGGCTGGTGGTAGGGCCCAGTGATAATAAAGACACTCAATTAATTTATCTAGCTGTCATATTTTCAAGACTGCCTCAGACAAGAACAAGGTGGTAAGTGACATCATCATCACATGCCATTCAAGAGTAGCAATTATGGTCATCATAGGCATTAAAGTGCATGTAGGTCTTTGTGAATAACTATGTATTGACCTATATTGATCTATATACAGGAAAGAAACGTACAAAAAATAAAGACAATCTGTTTTCAAACTCAGATAAAAGAGACAGGCCCTTAACCTTCGTATTGCGGTGCCCAGTAACATATATTTATTATTTTTAAAAAATGACAGCAACAAGTGTTACACTTCAAGTGTTAGCAGCAATTTTTATAGTCACATTGAATATGCGTATAATTGTTTTATTAATATAACATTGAATACAGATTCTATTAGTTGATAAATAGTTTTGAATGACGAAATTAAACAATTGTTAACACAGGGGCGTTGACAGTAGCAAACGAGACTAAATGCAAACAGCAAACAGTTACGTAGTAGGGAGGGAGAAATTGTTACTTTTTTTATCCTATCTGCAACATTTAACTCCTCAGACAATGAAGTCAACATTCATACTACTGTTACTGCTGAGTAAGTAGCAGGCATGGAGTCACAAATATAAAAAGATAAATTTTAAACAAAATCATGAAAACATAGATTCTTTAACTCACTTTTTATTTATAACAATTTCAGGAGTTGAGATACTGATTCTAGAGATTTTTGGGATACTGATCCCAGTGGGAGATTTGTGGGATACTGATCCCAGTGGGAGATTTTTGGGATACTGATCCCAGTGGGAGATTTTTGGGATACTGATCCCACCTGGGTTTAGGATACTGATACCAGTGGGTGATTTTTGGGATACTGATCCCACTGGGAGATTTGTGGGATACTGATCCCAGTGGGAGACTTGTGGGATTGAGGAGATTGTGGGATACAGATCCCAGTAGAAGATTTGTGGGATACAGATTCCAGTGGGAGATTTGTAGGATACTGATCCCACCGGGAGATTTGTGGGATACTGATCCCAATAGGATTCGGGATACTGATCCCAGTGGGATTTTGGATACAGATTCCAGTGGGAGATTTGTGGGATACTGATCCCAGTGGGAGATTTGTGGGATACTGATCCCAGTGGGAGATTGTGGGATACTGATCCCAATAGAATTCGGGATACTGATCCCAGTGAGATTTTGGATACAGATTCCAGTGGGAGATTTGTGGGATACTGATCCCACTGGAAGATTTGTGGGATACTGATCCCACTGGGGTTTAGGATACTGATCCCACTGAGAGATTTTTGGAATACTGATCCCAATAGGATTCGGGATACTGATCCCAGTGGGATTTTGGATACAGATTCCAGTGGGAGATTTGTGGGATACTGATCCCAGTGGGAGATTTTTGCGATATTAATCCCCGCGGGAAATTTAGGGAAAGTAAAACTAAATATAGAGATAGATATATCAGGATTGATGATGAAAATCCTTAATTAGAAATTTCGGCACACTGTTACAGAAATTAAAAAATGACGTGCGTTTAAAACGCAAACTCGCAGAGTCAGCCAGCGCATTCATGGCGCATGGGCCATCCCGCCTGACGCATTAAGTGGTCTTCTTGAAGTTGCGCAGAATCGGATAAATATTATTAAAAGCCTCGTAGATTTCCTCGCGAACTTTGGCTCCCGTGAGCACAACTTTGCCCGACACAAACACTAGCAGGACAATTTTCGGCTTAACCATTCGATAGATGAGGCCGGGAAACAGTTCCGGCTCGTAGCTGGAGAACTGAGAATAGGACAGCACAAGGCCTTCCAGCCGAATCGGGAACCGGACATCGCACGAGCCGACCATGTTTTGGATTTTAAAATCGGTGAATTTGGCCGGAAAGTCCAGCTTCTGAATGATCCTGGCGTACTTCCTGGCGGCCAGCTTGGCCTGCTCCTCGCTCTTGGCCCCGGTGCAGACCATCTTGCCAGACGAGAAGATCAACGCGGTGGTCCGAGGATCCCTAATCCGCATGATGACCGCGGCGAATCGTTTCGGATTGTACTCGGCATTTCTGGCGTGCAAGGCGATCTTCTTCAGGTCGAGTTTGCAGCCCAGATTCACGGTGCAGACAATATTCTGCAGCTGGGGCAGCGGCACTGTGTTCTCTGAGCTCACTGAGCCCGGCATGGTCAGCAGGTGGGCCGGAGTGGCAGCCACCGATGGCGGTCCCCCAGAGCTGCCAGGGCCGCCCCAACTGCCTGAAGCAGCCATCAATCAATCAATCAGTTAAAAATTGAATCCCAAGATCAAATTGATTTGCTTAATGCTGACAGGCATGCATGAATCAGATTAAAGATTATGGACTCATATTCCACATGTCAATTTTTTTCATATTTTCCTAAAATTTTGCTAAAAGTTTTACTGTTACAGAAATAAAAAAATGAAGTGCATTTAAAATGCAAACGTGCAGAGTCAACCAGCGCATTCATGGCTGGCTTAAAATTAAGAGTTTAAAGCTCTGTGAGCGAATGAGGCACCAATTGGGCACAGAGCTTCCAGACTCAGTAGTCAAGCTGAATGCTCATTATCGGGTTGGCACACAAAATTATTTTTTTGCTATTGATAAAACTTGTCAATTTGAATGTGTGTGCTGCAAATTTAATACTTTGGCAGCAGGCATATAGGAGGTTGTGTAGGTAAAGTTTCAGACCTATGCCTAAGCAAGAAGGGTGTTAAGCTTAGCTAGTGACTTAAAACAATGTAATATTATGAAATAGTGAGTTCTGTCACTTACCTAGAGTACAATTTTAGCCAAATGCAGTGGCCTAGCTAGGATTTTGAATTGGGAAGAGGATAACTACAAAGATTAAAGTCACAATCAAATTACATGGTTTTTCTAATTTTTTAAGTTATATATAATTTGAAGTAACCTTTTAATTAGCTAAAAAATCTAATTTGTTAAAATCAGAAAATCCATTAAATATCTGCCATGGTCAGGAAGATGTGCCATGTGTGCTGCAACAAATCCCTAGCCAAATGTTTAATTGTGTGCCATGTACCTGGTACCAAGAAAAAGAAACATGCATCTTGTATTAGGCCTAGTACACACAGACCTATGTCACATCACACATCACACTTTGGGTATAAGTAGTACAGCTCAACTAGAAATTTTTTGATGGGGAAGGATGGATTCTAGAGGGTAAAGACCTCGGAAGGGGGCAGAGGGGTGGCTCTGTTTTTTGACAAAAATTTGCTTGGCCCCCTTTGATTTTTTTGGTCTCTGCCTAAGGGGGGGGGCAAATGCCTCCTCTGCCCCCCCCCCTTGGTTGTGCCACTGTGTGTATGCTAAGAAAGTTTTACTATATAGACTAGCCTATGTATCAAGTGCAGCATGCAGCATGCTATATTAGGGATGGCCTGAAATTTTAGCTAGAATTTTGGGTACCCAAAACTTCAAGCATTTTAATTGCAATTTTTGGGTACAGTTTCAGTTTTGGGCATTACACTTTTGGGTACAATGTACATTTATACCCAAAAATTCAGTCTCATTGTATTATATAAGATTTGTTAGAACCATTTGCTATGCACACTGCACTTTCTATAAAAGGTTTGGGTATGTACTAATTTTATTATTGGGTCAGATGAATGCTTGAATTGAATGCAAGTATTTTAATCTATGACTACAGTGACTCAGTCAAAACAGGGTAAGAAAGAAACAACTTGGAAGGTGGGTTAGAGATTTATTACCTTAACACTAGAGTTTAGACTAGGCACTGCTAGGGCATGGATAGGATACCAGACATACCATAGTCATAATTAGTGAACCAATCAATATAAATTGATAATAAGCCCATAAACTTATTATAGAAAACAAAAACAAATCTTGCAGCTACTGTCTTGCAACTCTGTGCTTGATCAGCTTTGCTTGTGGCTTTCTTCTAAGTGAGCATAGAAGCACTATATGGTACGAGGGTCAGTCAAAAAGTAATGATAATTTTGTTGCACTGCCTAAAATATCAGAGTTATTGAACTGCAACTGGTTTCATTTGAAAAAACATCTTTTGATCTTTATTTGACAGAGTTTTGGTTCTTCTAAATTGATTGATGCCTGCATGGTGACACTCTAATCATAGTATATCCTTTAAGCAATGGAAAATTCAAAAATCGAAGCTCGTACTAATGTGACATTTCTTGTATAGCTTGGTTGGAAGCCAGCCGAAATCATTGACGCTTTGAAGGTCTATGGGGACATTGCTCCACTAGATCCAACCATTTACTGCTGGATTCAGGCTTTTAAGGAAGGCCGAGAGTCCATGGAAGACGCCCAGCGGTCAGGAAGGCCCACATCGCGCACAGGGGAAAATGTGGTAGCTGTGCAGCCAGTGATTGAGCTAGATCGGCGCGTAACCATAGACAATACTGCTGAAAAAGTGGGCATTGCTCGTGGCAGTGCTCACTCCATTGTGATGGACTATCTTGGTCTGAGCAAGCTGAGTGCTTGCTGGGTCCCGCGGCTGTTGCGGCCTGAACACCAGGTTCAATGCACTGAGTGCGCCATCAACCTGCTAAACTGCTTGGACGCTGATTCAGAAAACAGTTACCAGCGCTTAGTGACTGGGGATGAAACATGAATATTTCAATACAATCCCAAGTCCAAGGTCCAATCCAAGGAGTGGCTGCCACGAGATTCAGCAGGCCCCAAGTTCCATTTGGAACAGTCTGCAGCGAAGGTCTTGGCAACCATCTTCTGGGATGTTGAGGGAGTGGTGACAGTGGACTTCTTGGAAAGCCAGAAGACCATCAATGCCACCAATTATGAGTCACTTCTGTAAAAGCTCCGCACCAAACTGGCCAAAAAGCAACATGGCAAGTTGCACCTTGGGATTCTCTTTCACCATGACAATGCACCAGCTCATACTTCTCGGCTCTGCCATGATGCCCTGCAAGATTTCTGCTGGGAAATCCTCCAGCATCCTCTATATAGCCTTGGTTTGGCTCTTTTGGACTTTTTTTGCTTCCCAAGCTGAATGAAGCAATCAAAGGAGTCCAAGATAAGGACAAAGAGGCTGCCAAAAAGGCTACTGTACAGTGGCTTGCTGCACAGCCTCCTGAGTTCTATGCAAACGGCCTAGAGAGATGGCAACACTGTATGGAGAAGTGCCTGACCCTGGAGGGGGACTATGTTGAAAAGTAGATTTCCATTTAAAGTTTGAGACTTGTGAGAACAAAATTATCATTACTTTTTTACTGACCCTTGTATGTATTTCTATGGCCAAGGGTATATGAACAAATGCATGCTGCTTACAGTAGGAAGCACTTATAAAAATTGGACTTTTGTGGCATGAAAGCTAAAATAAGCTGCTACCTTTTAGGGCATATGATTTTTTATCACATATTAATACTTGTGAAAGCAAGCAAAAGTGACACTACTTCTGGGATACCCCTCATAACTCCTCCTCCTTCTCTCTATGTTTGTCACTTCAGCCAACTTCTCCCCCTCTCTCCCCTAGTCCCTGAATGTTTGCCACTTTAAACTCTCTCTCTTTCTCTCTCTCTCTCTCTCTCTCTCTCTCTCTCTCTCTCTCTCTCTCTCTCTCTCTCTCTCTCTCCTTGCAATAGTTTTATGGGTTTGCCTTGCCATCTAAACTTGTGGGCTCCATTGATCACCTTCCCCTTTTATTGACTCCAAACCTCCCCCAAGTTGGCAACCCTTAAACACCAAAACCAAAAGCCTAGTCTTGTGCATAGCTTTATATTGATTGAAAACAAATGAAATTGAAATGCTTGCCATATGTGCCTGTATCCAGTGCAGATTCTGAATGTCTATATTTAGTGCTAAGAGGCTCATACTAAGGAGATACTATTTTTTGCATCTCTTAAGCCTACCAGACAAGGCATACATATATACCATAGCAAGTCACAATTAGTGAATCTACTAACAATCTAATGCCCTCTTTTGGGGTGCCCAATAAGGAAGAAACAAAACTTATTTATGAGAATCCTTTAAAATGAAAGTATAGTATCTTAAAAGCATGCGTTTTTAATTTTATTAATCTTTTACACTTTACATAGGTGTATGTGAATTCAGTAACCAAAATTTAGTCACCAAGAATTAAGTAATGCTAGAATTTGTAGTAATAGTTAAATTTAGTAATGCTTAAATTTAGTAATGCTGGAATTTAGTAACACAATGGTACAGTTGAGGGTTATCCTATATATATATTATTATTATATGTTATATAGTGCCAAAATAAGTGTTTGTGATGTAAAAATGAGTACTTGCGGGGCTAAAATGTGTGGTACCAGTGGCGCTAGGATGAATGCTTACTATGCCAAAATAAGCAATCTATATAAATAGATAATAAGCTTAGAAATTTAATATAGAAAACAAAAGGCAAATCTAAATCTGCCCCAATTTAACTCTTCCCCCTTCTCTATATTTGCCCTTTAGCTAACCCCTCTTCCTCTCTCCCAAGTCTTTCAATGTTTGCCAATTTAACCCCCCCCTCTCTCTTTCTTCTTGCAAATGATATTTTATAGGTTTGCCTTGCTACCTAAACTCTACTGATCACCTTTCCTTTTTATTATTTGATTCTAAACCCCCAAGTTTACAACCACCAAACACCAAAAGACATGTCTTATGTATAGCTTTATATTGATTAAAAAGTGCAGATTCTAAACATGCTTAATGCTAAAAGACTCATTGTGACTAAGAAAAGGAATTGCTCTTAGCTGAAATTGCATAACAGCTATTGTTCATTGAAGTTAATTTGAACTTAAAGCTCTAAATATACTTAATGAATAATGACATTCTCGAATATTTCAAATGAATATGAATGAAAAATAAACTATATCTCAATTACATACTTGTTTGCATTATTGACTTTTAAAATTTGGGTCACTTTTGGGTGGTGGGAAAAATCTTTTTTGGGCCATCTTTATGCTATATGTTATGTGCACCAGAAAATTCCTTTGTGTAAGCCTATATGTGCTGCTGTTTTTGTATGAAATCTACAAGTGTTATCTACTGATCCTAAAAGTAGTGATATTGTTACTTTTCACTATATCTCTTATTCTACTAATCCAAATAACATCATTTTACACATATTGATAATGGCAACTTTCTTCTTTATAATATATATTAACTTTAACATCATTAAAATAGATAATGGTAACAAAAGTTATAGGCCTAAACTAAAATTTAGAGAGTTTTACTATGAAAAAATTTGGTATACATTTATTTTTGGTATATAATCAACTATCTTAAAAAATCACTATAGCACATACTTGCCATGTGCCACCTTCTTGACTAGGCCCCTAGCCTATAGGCCATAGTTTGGATCATGTATTAATGTATACTAGGCCAGGGTAATGCCCAAAAAATAACAAAATGTTATTTGTATGCCAGGTTTATGTGCCAATATAAAAATTTTTATTTGACATAATGTATTTGTATTATGTATACCAGGATATAGGCCTATCCTAATCCTAATTCCTAATATATACTAAAAATGGTAAGACCCTTATTGTATGCCAGGAAATCCTGGTATACATGTTGCCTTACAAACTATGGCTTATGCCCTATGGGGCACTGGCATCTTTGGACATTGTCTTTGGTAGGCCTAGGGCCTATCATTTAAGATAGGGCCTAACAATTAAAAATATCAATTCAGGATAATGCTATTTAATAGTAGTCAAAGAGCCTAAATATTGATAAAATGGCCTACACCTATAACTTATTTCCACTCTAATTTGGTCTAATTTAGGCCTAGGCCTACATTGCTTGGAGTTAGCTGGTTAATTTAATGTTTGAATTAACCTCTCTTAGCCTCCAGCTCTAGCTCTAATTCTTTGTAGGCACATAAATCAATGAGTAGAATTAAACGTTGCAAGTCTGCAGATGTATACTTAAAAAAACAAAGCCAACAAAAAACATTCTGTTAAATTCGAATATTTAACAGATGGCCAATAAAACTATTTGGCGCGCGATGTGCGACATAGGCCTATATTTCACTTAACACAGCATCGTCAGGTCACCCGACGACAACCGGCTAGCCGGGCCAAAAGCTTACAAAATCATCGGGCTAACCGGCAGGAAAGCGCGCTCTCGAGCTCTCGCTTTTCCCGGCTAGACGGGCCCAAAGCGCGCTCCCATACAATCAAATGGGAGTGTATCAATTGAAAGCTTTCACGGGTGTTTAATAACAATTTGCAGTAGAAAAATCGACGTTTGTTAATATTAATTCGCTTGCATGTAATTTGAAAACAAAATTTACAGGAATGAGCTATGGTTCCTGTGTTCAACGTTCAACAAAAGCTTTTAAGGCGTATTTGTTGTGCTACTGTGCATTGCTGTGCTGGCCTATGCACTAGACTAAACAAGTCAAGGCTTCGTGTACAAGATAAATAAAAGGAGCTTTTCTTAAATTTCTTGTACATTATTATGTGATTGCTTGAGTAATTTTTTTCTATAGTTTTAAAGCCTGTCACGTGTCAGTTAATTAATAATACAGGCATTTGAAATATAAATGTAGGTCTAATATTATGAGAAGTAACTTATAAGCAGCTTTTATTCAATTATAAAAAGGCTTCAATTCAATTAAATTCTATTATTTAGCTATAGCCCTATGTGTACGAAAGCCTATTGAGCACTAAGCCTAGGCCTAGCTTATTGACTTGGCCTTAATGAATAGATTTAGCTAACTTACTAGATAAGAGCCTTAAAATTTTGTTTTTTTTATCTATCTACTTTAATCTTTATGTATACCAATAGGCCTTTGACTAAATAACAAACTATAAAACTAAGCCTACAATATTTTATATCAAATACCTGATGTTTGACTTATTTTCCTTTCCTTAGTTCCCCTCTCCCCTAACCTTGGATTTCCTCCCTCTAACCCTAGCTTCTCTCCTTACTGACCCCTGGCTTCTCTCCTCCCTGACCCTGGCTTCACTCCCCTAACCCTGGCTTCCCTTCCCTGACCCTGGCTTTTCTCCTCCCCTGACCCCTGGCTTCTCTCCTCCCTGACCCTGGCTTCCTTCCCCTGACCCTGGCTTCCCTCCCCTGACCCTGGCTTCCTTCCCCTGACCCTGGCTTCCTTCCCCTGACCCTGGCTTCTCTCTACTTGGCCCCGGCTTCCCTCCCCTGACCCTGGCTTCCCTCCCCTGACCCTGGCTTCCTTCCCCTGACCCTGTCTTCCCTCCCCTGACCCTGGCTTCCATCCCCTGACCCTGGCTTCTCTCCCCTTACCCTGGCTTCCCTCCCCTGACCCTGGCTTCTCTCCCCCTGACCCTGGCTTCCCTCCCTTGACCCTGGCTTCTCTCCCATACATGCGCAACAGTCGGCCGAGTCGGCCGATCCGGCCGACCGATTTGGCGGCCAACCAAGGAAGTCGCAAAAATGCCCACCCGAAAAAAACGCAAAGTAGTAGTACTAAGTAGCTGACGAGGCATTTTGAGTTAATAAGACAGTTATAGTTACTCCTGCCGTTTACCCAAAGTTGCGTTAATTTTGCGTTAGGGTTTTTTTTACATGTAAGTCGCATTTTTGGCCAAAAACTACGTCGCATTTTTGTTAAAACTAAGTCGCATGGCCGACCGAATTTTGGAGGTTGCGCATGTATGTTCTCTCCCCTGACCCTAGCTTCTCTCCCCCTGACCCTGGCTTCCCTCCCTTGACCCTGGCTTCTCTCCCCTGACCCTAGCTTCCCTCCATTGACCCTGGCTTCCCTCCCTTGACCCTGGCTTCTCTCCCCTGACTCTGGCTTCCCTCCCCTGACCCTGGCTTCCTTCCCCTGACCCTGTCTTCCCTCCCCTGACCCTGGCTTCCATCCCCTGACCCTGGCTTCTCTCCCCTTACCCTGGCTTCCTTCCTCTGACCCTGGCTTCTCCCCCCCTGACCCTGGCTTCCCTCCCTTGACCCTGGCTTCTCTCCCCTGACCCTAGCTTCCCTCCCTTGACCCTGGCTTCCCTCCCTTGACCCTGGCTTCTCTCCCCTGACTCTGGCTTCCCTCCCCTGACCCTGGCTTCCTTCCCCTGACCCTGTCTTCCCTCCCCTGACCCTGGCTTCCATCCCCTGACCCTGGCTTCTCTCTGCCTGGCCCTGGCTTTTCTCCTTACTGACCCTGGCTTCTCTCCCCTGACTCTGGCTTCCCTCCCCTGACCCTGGCTTTCTTCCCCTGACCCTGGCTTCCCTCCCTTGACCCTGGATTCTCTCCCCCTGACCCTGGCTTCCCTCCCTTGACCCTGGCTTCTCTCCCCTGACCCTAGCTTCCCTCCCTTGACCCTGGCTTCCCTCCCTTGACCCTGGCTTCTCTCCCCTGACTCTGGCTTCCCTCCCCTGACCCTGGCTTCCTTCCCCTGACCCTGTCTTCCCTCCCCTGACCCTGGCTTCCAACCCCTGACCCTGGCTTCTCTCTGCCTGGCCCTGGCTTTTCTCCTTACTGACCCCTGGCTTCTCTCTCCCTGACCCTGGCTTCTCTCCCCTGACCCTGGCTTCCCTCCCCCTGACCCTGTCTTCCCTCCCCTGACCCTGGCTTCCCTCCCCTGACCCTAGCTTCTCTCTGCCTGGCCCTGGCTTTTCTCCTTACTGACCCCTGGCTTCTCTCTCCCTGACCCTGGCTTCCCTCCCCTGACCCTGGTTTTCTTCCCCTGACCCTGGCTTCCCTCCCTTGACCCTGGCTTCTCTCCCCTGACCCTGGCTTCCCTCCCCCTGACCCTGTCTTCCCTCCCCTGACCCTGGTTTCCCTCCCCTGACCCTGGCTTCTCTCTGCCTGGCCCTGGCTTTTCTCCTTACTGACCCCTGGCTTCTCTCTCCCTGACCCTGGCTTCCCTCCCCTGACCCTGGCTTCTCTCCCCTGGCCCTAGCTTCCC
Organism: Macrostomum lignano; assembly: GCA_002269645.1. Taxonomy (NCBI): domain Eukaryota; kingdom Metazoa; phylum Platyhelminthes; family Macrostomidae; genus Macrostomum; species Macrostomum lignano. The sequence continues at coordinate 433,680 of NIVC01000713.1, forward strand.
TCCCCTGACCCTGGCTTCCTTCCTCTGACCCTGGCTTCTCTCCACTTGGCCCTGGCTTCTCTCCCCCTGACCCTGGCTTCCCTCCCCTGATCCTGGCTTCTCTCCCCTGACCCTGGCTTCCCTCCCCTGACCCTGGCTTCTCTCCCCTGACCCTGGCTTCCCTCCCCTGACCCTGGCTTCCTTCCTCTGACCCTTGCTTCTCTCCCCCTGACCCTGGCTTCCCTCCCTTGACCCTGGCTTCTCTCCCCCTGACCCTGGCTTCCCTCCTCTGGCCCTGGCTTCCCTCCCCTGATCCTGGCTTCCCTCTCTTGACCCTGGCTTCTTTCCTCCCCTGACCCTGGCTTCTCTCTGCCTGGCCCTGGCTTTTCTCCTTACTGACCCCTGGCTTCTCTCCCCCTGACCCTGGCTTCCTTCCCCTGACCGTGGCTTCTCTCCCCCTGACCCCTGGCTTCCCTCCTCCTGACCTGTGGCTTCCCTCCCTCCTGACCCCTGGCTTCCCTCCTCCTGACCCGTGGCTTCCCTCCCTCCTGACCCCTGGCTTCCCTCCTCCTGACCCGTGGCTTCCCTCCCTCCTGACCCGTGGCTTCCCTCCCTCCTGACCCGTGGCTTCCCTCCCTCCTGACCCCTGGCTTCCCTCCTCCTGACCCGTGGCTTCCCTCCCTCCTGACCCGTGGCTTCCCTCCCTCCTGACCCGTGGCTTCCCTCCCTCCTGACCCCTGGATTCCCTCCCTCCTGACCCCATGTTTCCTTCCCTCTTGACCCATGGCTCCATCTCTCCTTACCCGTATCTTCTGCCCTGCTCTGCCCTCTTGCTCTGACGTCTGCTGTCTGCTCTACCTTGCTCCTTTGCCCCCTGCTCTTCTGTCCTCTGGTTTTCTGCCCCCTGCTCTGCCCCCGCTGCTTTGCTCCCTGCTGTCTACTCTACCCTGCTTCTCCGCCCTCTGCTAAAGTATTAGTACCAAGCAGCACAGCTTTTTTAATAAAAAAATCAAATTTTTTTTGTCAATTTATTGAAAGCACATTCTTCCTTCAGAAAAAGCTACCGGTGAAGCCCAGCTGCTGTCCCATTGGCACCTTTGCTTTTGCCTCTGGTGCGATTGGCCTAGCAACAAACAAGCAGCTGTTCACCCACAAAAGCTATCCAAGCGCGAGCTTTCTTACTATATATGTACACACTGAGCTGAAATTAGTTTGTACGTACCGCCACTATGAGTTCTGATACACTGACATCTGGTGCAACCGTTACGGCCGGGTCTGCCGCTGGTTCCACTTAAGCAGCCGCCTCAAACATCGCTGCTGCAGCCGAAACTGAAGCTGGCTCCGCCAAAGCTATTTTTTAATTCTTTAATATATGTCGACAATCCCTTTAACATTTAGATCACCGAATTCTGTTAATACATGTTCAGATCTTGTAAAGCTCAACAAAAGCACCCATTTGTCATCGCCCTTTTCCAATATTGCTACTCGCATTACTCCCTGTGCAATGGGAGCCACACTCGACGTTTTTGGTGTCGTGTTTTTAGGTTGTTTATGGGTGGATTTTCCATTTGTAAAAGCATTTTTCGAATCAATGCAGTTTGTAACATCGGAGCTTCATATATTAAATTGCTGTGATTTCTGGGAGACATTTTTTCGAGACGATACTGCTCTGTGACAGGGCGGTGTTCAACGTGTGCCATTTTAATTCAATACTTGATCACAAAGCTTGGAGCAAGTGCCACTAGACTTCAGTGTCAGGCTTTCAGTTTAAGCAAATAATCCAAAATAATTTTGGCTGTACCATTTTGGACAAACAATGACCAACCCTGTCGAAATCCTGTTGTTTTTACAGGTTCTTATATATCTACAAGAAACTGACAGGTGTTTTTTGTTGTTACCGCCAGTTAATTTTTTAAACTACTGCTCTTCATGAAGACGCGTGCAAAAAATACAGATATAAACTTTCATGTTACATACAATTATGACCAGGAGCTTTCCGATTTTAGTTGGTCATATAATTTTGTCGAATACTTGGTTTTGTGTTTCTGGAGTTATTTCTTAAATAGCATGCGCTCCGCAAAATTTTGTTGATTTAGCTTTACACTCCAGAAGTAAATTTTTCTCAGTGAACTCACATTTTAGTTCGCTCTTAGTGGTGCAGCTTAAGCATGTTTCGAATGCTCCCAGCAAGCTGCCGAGAGTTCCTGCACTGGCAAGAAAGGACGCTGCCTTGGTGTAGGGCGCTGAAGTGAACAAAAGTGCGCTCGATCGTCAGCGGTGCACATTTGCTGCATGGGCATTCCGTTTTGTGCTGAGCGGTGACGTACGCTTTTTTGAGGGGTCTGCAGTCCAGGCGGCGTCATGAAGGAGGGAGTGGGTGCTCCTGCTTCTGAGAAGCCCTCAGAGTACTCTGGAGTGAGAGTTCTGCTTCTCACGTTCGATGTAGTTGAAAAGTCCCCGAATGCTAGAATATGCACTGTGCCCTTTGACAACCATTGTTATATAAGGTCTTGGTTGCAAGCTTGGTGCTCCTGAATATAGACCAGGAAATGTCTGTTAATGGTGTCTTGGTAAAAGTGCTCAAGAGAGAAATCTTCATGCGATTCTGATGAGCGCTCACCAGCTGGTGGGCCATGGGTATTCCGGCTATAGTGGTTGCATGGAGCAAACCTGAGGCAGGGGTCTAGCAAGGAAGACTCACTTATTGTGGATAAAAATTTACGCATATTCATACATGTAGGGTCTAATTGGGCTTTCAGCAACGCAGGGGAAGCGGCAAAATAAGGGCGGGGGCTCGCAGCAGTCTACTGATTCAGTCGGACTGCTAGTCTGGGGAGCTGTCAAAACAGCCGATGCGCGGTGCACCAGCTGCCGATGCTGCTTCAACCGCCTACCAACCTGTTCGCGCTGCCAGGAGCGAACTACAAATTAAGTTTTTCCGCTCGATTCAAGTCATGTGACGAAACCCGGGGGCTGCCTGAGAATATCTGTGTAAACCTCCGGGCTCTAGCGCTGAAAATTACCAGCCGCCATGCATGCCTCACAAGCACTTTTCCACCTCTGGATGCTGTTTTGTAGCTGACGTTGCGGTCAAGTTTCAATTATCTCGACAGCGCGGGCCCGGGTTTTTGTTTGTTTGCCGAAGGGCGTGGCCGCCTCTGCAGTCACCTGTGCAGGAGTACAACCGAAAAACTCCCACACTACTAGAAATGGCACGTACATGTAACACTCTAATGGGCTCTATGCGAGGAGGCATACAAGGGACGGTTTACTTGTAGTCAGTGCTGGAAATGAGGAATGTAAAGACTTTAGCATAAGGGGGATCTTTAGTTGGTGGGCGACTCTATAGGAAATGAAGGGGTTCCCGGCGGGGACCGGTGGTTCGGCCTCTCGGGAAAACAAACAATAATAAAACAAAGCAACACGCGTTCAAAAACGGGTTCCTTTTTATAATTCTCTGAGACACGCGATCACGTGAGCGTGTGATGTGTGACATTGAAGGCCGTGACCTGTCCTTGACCTCCGGTACCAAGCAATCCTGATGAACCCTCCTGGTGAACTTATCGCAGGTGCCTGTATGGTACGTGAGGAAATAAGGCGAGGCGAAGGCGACCTATGGTAAGATATCAACGAGTGGACTGGCGTGTATCACCGCGCCGGCCTACTGGTGCGTCCAAGCGACCTGTTGCGCTGTCGGCGACTCCAGCTGGCAGGTCATATCATCCGTGCTGAATCGTACTGGCCATAGCCGGTGCAGGAGGTCCTGCTGCTGATGCTGCAGGCACCGGCCCTACCGGCGGGGACAGGCGCGCACTCGGCGTTTCGTCGACTGCCTGCTGGCTGACGCCGGCGCCCCGGACTCTGCCGCCGGAGCGGCCTATGTTCGCACTCTGGCCTTGAGACGCGCCCTGTGACACTAGAGACTATCCAGTGTACTTTTGTTGTTTGTTGTTGTTGGCCTTGAGGCGCGCCGTGTGACGCTAACTGCGTATTCTGTTGTTGTTGTTCTGGTTATGCTATCTGTTATCTGGTTCTGGCTATGCCGTTTGGCGTGTACCTATAAAAAACCCGGATCAGCCGCTAGTTTTGTTCAGGGGAGCTCGACCATGCACTAATCAAGCATACACTATCAACAGCCGAGAGTGTTCAGCTAAATTACAGCAGGATGCATACTATAGAGAGCGAGTTCTAGGGAGTCTTCACTGGAATCTGTTGTTTATAGTATATAGCTCGTACTTTTAGTACTTTATATAGTAATTGTCAGATACATAATATTGATTAATATTGTTAATGCAAACAGCTGTGCGTATCCCTTTCTAGAGAGTTCAATAAATATCCAATACAGTATCGTACCGATATATCTATGGTTGTTAGTTCATATCGCAAATACGCTAAAACTTTAAGTGCCCCCCAAACTGCTCAATTTTTCATATTGTGTATTTCTTTTTGTTCAAACTGATAAAATATACTTAATTAAAAGAAGCAAATTTCAACAGAATGAATGTGTAATCGCTTGTACTTCGTACGTACGTATGGTCAAGTCACTTGGCTATATCCTGTTACATGTAATTTCTAGCTCATGTAACTGTAATATGATGTATGGGATGTACGTATATGATAAATGTGTAGATCACAGTTTGTGAGTTCCACAAGTCATAAATAATGTTACCAAATATGGCATGATAAACATGGCAATGTACATGTATGCGCCTTATTGTAGGTAGAAACTGTGTTCAGGTATATTCTATTGTATGTCAATACATTTTGCACTTACATGTATAGTCGGAGTTCACGTCCTGGAAAGCAATTACTCGTAGCACATGTGCATGAAGCTGTGATTCTTATTTTAAAGAAGATTCTTAACCAAATTTCTAAACAGTCCAGAGGTGCACGCACTAAATTCAGGGAACGGCAGGAGTCGCATGCGGACGTCCGTTCTGTCTTCCGTGTACTTCTACATGTACGATTAATATAAGAAATTCCATTGAAGCCATTCAGAATCGCTTCCGTACTTTATTGGTGCCCTCTCAAGTGCTAATGACCCCTCCTCGCTACGCCCCAACATTGGCACCTACACAGAACACACTAACACCTAACCTCATCTTTTAATGAGTTGCATAGCGCTATGCGTGATGAAGTACTGTACGAGTAACGCAGGTTACTATCGAAAATAATCTCAAAATTCTATCCCTTTTCTAACAGCCCGAAATACATTAACTCGATCCACGTATCGATCCACGTACTCGATATACGTAATTGTATGTGGCGCTTTCATCAATAAGGCTTTTTAGCTTGTCCTAGTTTTTTTAACAAACGAACTAAATTAAGTTTATTAGAACATACTTAAGGTCTTAAAAATAGCGTTATACAGCTATATTCCCCTAGTACAGGAAGTTTCCAAAGCACTTCTCTGGCTAGAGTTGGCGCCAGAGGAACTCGCTAAGATGAGACTCAAAAAAGGTCGTCACTAGCGCCATGCTGGCTGCAAAACTTCGCCTTCACGAGTGCCCAGGTGCCTTCGATGTTGTTTGTGGGCACAGTTGGATCGTTTGGATCAACGAAATGCAGACGGTGATTGACAAACACCTGGGGAAGCGCACTATATACATGCCAGCCGTCAGTTAAAATGCGTGTCCCAGGCAACACATCTGCTGAATAATCTGACTCAGCAGACCGGTTGGGTACTTGTACCATCATGCATTTGCGTGTACCTTGCTCGACCATCCCAAGCACCCAGTGGCCCTCGCGGTAAGCTCCCTGGTAATATTTGCGATGAAAAAATTGGACTCATCCACTTCAACTTCTCTTCCTTTTATTGGCTTTTTTATTGCAAACAAAAAAGAACAATTATTTCTGTTTTCGTACAACATATCCTTTATTTTTTTCTCGCTCATCGCACATTCCATTGTCAGCTGCTAGTATTTTCTATTTGTCGTTCTTTTTAAAAAAAATGGCACAATTCAGGTACACTAAATGGCACACTATAATAAAAAACGAGAAAAGAACACGGACAATTCGATTTAACAATTCCACAAGACTTAGCAACAGCCGCAAAAACGAACGTACCACGACGTGAACACCTACAAGTCAACTTATGATTTTTTGACCAAAATATAAAATATGCAGAAGGTACAAGTGGTCAGTTCAGCCACACTGTTAGAGCGCGACGACAGTCCTTTGGTCAAACCTCTCAGCTCTCAACTTCCACCACCTTCCCGCTCTCAGCTCCCGCCACCTTCCCGCTCTCAGCTCCCGCCACCTTCCCGCTCTCAGCTCCCGCCACCTTCCCGCTCTCAGCTCATGCCACCTTCCCGCTCTCAGCTCCCGCCACCTTCCCGCTCTCAGCTCCCGCCACCTTCCCGCTCTCAGCTCCCGCCACCTTACCGCTCTCCTCGCCTCTGCCAAAATTAGATATGGCTTGTCAATGCATGGCTTTTGTGTTATGGCTATTGGTGACTTGTGAAACCTCACTAACGGTGATCGGAAGTACTAATGCGTGTATATGTGCATGCATAGAGTACATGAGCAAGAAACTAACAAGTTATGGATAAAAGTAGAGCAAGGGTAAAAGGTACGGATAAACAAAGTTAAAAAATTGACTGTAAATAAAGCTAACAGGAACTGTCAATGATACGAATTTCCATTTGCTGACAGCTCAAGACAAAATCCTTTCAACGACCGTTCCATTCTGAGCTAACTTTGATACGATCACCGCATTGCTGAAGGTTATGGTACGCTTTGCACCGACTGTAGCGTTGTTCGAGGCGGCTGCTTAGGCAGAACCAGCGGCAGTCCCGGCCGCAGCAGCGTTCTTCGAGGCGGAGACCAAAGCAAAGGTGCCAATAGGACAGCAGCTGGGCTTCACCGGTAGCTTTTTCTGAAGGAAGAATGTGCTTTCAATAAGCTGTGCTGCTTGGTACTAATACGAGACTAGTTTTAGCAGAGGGCGGAGAAGCAGGGTACAGCAGATAGCAGAGAGGGCAGAGCAGGAAGCAAAGCCGTGCGGACAGAGCAGAAGGCAGAAAACCAGGAGGCAGAGCAGGAGAGAAAGAGCAAGGAGGCAGAGCCACTGGTCAAGAGTGAGGGAAGCCATGGGTCAGTAGAGGAAGCCATGGGTCAGGAGAGAGGGAAACAAGGGTCAGGAGTGAGGGAATCCAGGGTTCAGGAGAGAGGGAGCCATGGGTCAGGAGGGAGGGAAGCCAGGGGGTCAGGAGGGAGGGAAACAAGGGTCAGGAGGGAGAGAAGCCAGGGTCAGGGGAGGGAAGCCAGGGTCAGGGGGAGAGAAGCCAGGGTCAGGGGAAGGAAGCCAGAGTCAGGGGAAGGAAGCCAGGGTCAGGACAGGGAAGCCAGGGTCGGGGGAGAGAAGCCAGGGTCAGGGGAGAGAAGCCAGGGTCGGGGGAGAGAAGCTAGGGTCAGGGGAGGGAAGCCAAGGTCTGGGGAAGGAAGCCAGGGTCAGGGCAGGGAAGCTAGGGTCAGGGGAAGAAAGAAGCCAGGGTCAAGGGAGGGAAGCCAGGATCAGGGGAGGGAAGCCAGGGTCAGGGGGAGGGAAGCCAGGGTCAGGGGGAGAGAAGCCAGAGTCAGGGGAAGGAAGCCAGGGTCAGGACAGGGAAGCCAGGGTCAGGGGGAGAGAAGCCAGGGGTTAGTAAGGAGAAAAGCCAGGCCAGGCAGAGAGAAGCCAGGGTCAGGGGAGAGAAGCCAGGGTCAGGGGAGGAGAGAAGCCAGGGTCAAGGGAGGGAAGCCAGGGTCAGGGGAGAGAAGCCAGGATCAGGGAAGGGAAGCCAGGGTCAGGGGGAGAGAAGCTAGGGCCAAGTGGAGAGAAGCCAGGGTCAGGGGAGGGAAGCCAGGGTCAGGGGGAGAGAAGCCAGGGCCAAGTGGAGAGAAGCCAGGGTCAGGGGATAGAAGCCAGGGTCAGGGGAAGGAAGCCAGGGTCATGGGAGGGAAGCTAGGGTCAGGGGAAGGAAGCCAGGGTCAGGGGGAGGGAAGCCAGGGGTCAGTAAGGAGAAAAGCCAGGGCCAGGGGGAGAGAAGCCAGGGTCAGGGGGAGAGAAGCCAGGGTCAGGGGAGAGAAGCTAGGGTCAAGGGAGGGAAGCCAGGGTCAGGGGAGGAGAAGCCAGGGTCAGGGGATGGAAGCCAGGGTCAGGGGGGAGAAGCCAGGGTCAGGGGAGGGAAGCCAGGGTCAAGGGAGGGAAGCCAGGGTCAGGGGAGGGAAGCCAGGGTCAGGGGAGGGAAGCCAGGGTCAGGGGGAGAGAAGTTAGGGTCAAGGGAGGGAAGCCAGGGTCAGGGGGGAGAAGCCAGGGTCAGGGGAGGGAAGCCAGGGTCGAGGGAGGGAAGCCAGGGTCAGGGGAGGGAAGCCAGGGTCAGGGGGAGAGAAGCCAGGGCCAAGTGGAGGGAAGCCAGGGTCGAGGAGGGAAGCCAGGGTCAGGGGAAGGAAGCCAGGGTCAGAGAGGAGAGAAGCCAGGGTCAGGGGAGGAGAAAAGCCAGGGTCAGGGAAGGGAAGCCAGGGTCAGGGGAAGGAAGCCAGGGTCAGGGGAAGGAAGCCAGGGTCAGGGGAGGGAAGCCAGGGTCAGGGGAAGGAAGCCAGGGTCAGGGAGGAGAGAAGCCAGGGGTCAGGGGAGGAGAAAAGCCAGGGTCAGGGAAGGGAAGCCAGGGTCAGGGGAGTGAAGCCAGGGTCAGGGAGGAGAGAAGCCAGGGGTCAGTAAGGAGAGAAGCTAGGGTTAGAGGGAGGAAATCCAAGGTTAGGGGAGAGGGGAACTAAGGAAAGGAAAATAAGTCAAACATCAGGTATTTGATATAAAATATTGTAGGCTTAGTTTTATAGTTTGTTATTTAGTCAAAGGCCTATTGGTATACATAAAGATTAAAGTAGATAGATAAAAAAAACAAAATTTTAAGGCTCTTATCTAGTAAGTTAGCTAAATCTATTCATTAAGGCCAAGTCAATAAGCTAGGCCTAGGCTTAGTGCTCAATAGGCTTTCGTACACATAGGGCTATAGCTAAATAATAGAATTTAATTGAATTGAAGCCTTTTTATAATTGAATAAAAGCTGCTTATAAGTTACTTCTCATAATATTAGACCTACATTTATATTTCAAATGCCTGTATTATTAATTAACTGACACGTGACAGGCTTTAAAACTATAGAAAAAAATTACTCAAGCAATCACATAATAATGTACAAGAAATTTAAGAAAAGCTCCTTTTATTTATCTTGTACACGAAGCCTTGACTTGTTTAGTCTAGTGCATAGGCCAGCACAGCAATGCACAGTAGCACAACAAATACGCCTTAAAAGCTTTTGTTGAACGTTGAACATGTGGCAGTCGAGTGCCACTGTTGAACACTTGATCAAATGATTACGCTAAGTTGCATGCCCAAGAAACAGTAATTTTTTATCCATCCAGTGAATTTCTGGCGTATCTTTTTCCGTTAAGTGGCCGTCCAGCCACTGTTTTAGTTTCCACTGGGTGCTAAAACGCGCTCCCTTGCGGTGGATTTTGTTAAAATTTTTCTCCCTTTTCCTTTGCGGCAAGCCGTCCACCCAAAGTTTCCACGCTTTGAAACTTTGCTCCATCGGCCTGTCCAATGTAACTTCCAAACGTTGTGCATGCAATTCTCTCTCTTTATTTATAATCTGCGCATGATGAGTTGATTTCTAACCCCTTTTCTCCCCCACCCTTTTGGTTTGCGACCCCCTATTGCCTTAATCTAATTTTCTTTTAAGTTTATTTAGCGCACCGGCGCCCGTGAACATCTCAGTCGTCTAAAAATCAATATTACTAATCATAAGCCTGCGTTATTCTTAATAAACCAGGCCCATAAACCAATATTACGAATCATATTTAATCTGCTGACATAAGCCATAGCATTTATTGAGTCATTTGCCCGTGGGGCGTAAAATAACCAAGTTCTCATCTCAAAGAAAGCTCTGAGACTTATCCGTTCCGTAATACGTAAATTACGGTGGTGGCAGCAACTACCCTACTGAAAGTAACCAGTTCAACACATCGACGCATTACTTTACGGAGCCAGAAATCTCCGGTGTTTCATCCCTTTGAACGACCCGAGCCGCTAAACGACCGCTCTGCTACGATTACGACTACCCTCCCCCCGGACTTGAGAACCCGGCAGTCGGAGAAAAGGAGAAGAAATTCCGTTGTGATTCATCTGCGCGATTTTTTTTCGGTTTTATTCGTGCGAACGCAACGCCACCGGTTTCGAAGAATTTCGGCCGACCTTCAACCCAGGAGTTTAAATTTTCTCCACCCCCACCTCACTGGTGTCAACAAATTTTCAAAACTCAGAACTTCCAAAAAATTCTTCTCCGCCCCACCTCAAACACAGGAACCATAGCTCATTCCTGTAAATTTTGTTTTCAAATTACATGCAAGCGAATTAATATTAACAAACGTCGATTTTTCTACTGCAAATTGTTATTAAACACCCGTGAAAGCTTTCAATTGATACACTCCCATTTGATTGTATGGGAGCGCGCTTTGGGCCCGTCTAGCCGGGAAAAGCGAGAGCTCGAGAGCGCGCTTTCCTGCCGGTTAGCCCGATGATTTTGTAAGCTTTTGGCCCGGCTAGCCGGTTGTCGTCGGGTGGTCAGGTAGAGTAAAATTTTTGTTTGAACCAACAGGGCAAGAGGGATGCAAAATATAAATTAGAGCATGGTGTACAGATTCTCAATAAACATAATGTTTGCGCAATTGTAGCTTAGACCCTATCCAGTGAAGTGAACTCACTACCTCAGTAAGCTCACACAGTGCTTACTCAGCTCGATCGATAGATGTTTAAAATTCAGCTCAGATATTAAAATTTAATTTATTTATGGATATAGAAACGGTTTAAACAATTTTTACATGCTAAAAAGGAAACTCAAATCTATTGAAGTCTAAGAAAAACTAACAGAATACATTTTTTCTGTTTTAATTTCTCCTTACTCTTAATTAGCTTTAGAATTAATGGGATAATTTCTACTTTACATACAGGCCTGCTCCGTGGGCTTCAGTGCAAAGTGTGTTAAGCCCATTCGGACCCTCCCTTCGCCCTCCACTCCTCCACCCTCCGCCGTGTGCCGGGGATTTTTAAACCCCGTATTTCAGGCTTGGCCGTCTGTGTACATGCTCTGATTTTAACCATGTATTGTTGCAAAATTTCAAGTGAGCTGCAGCTGGTCAGCATGCAGGCTTTTGTGGAATAAATTGAATACAAACATACATATAATTAAAGCTTCATAAAGCTATAAATGCAGTAAATACAATCTAATAGTTGACATTTTAAAACAAATGTTAGAGGCATATCATTCCCCACTTCGTTCTTTGCTTTTGGCTGTAATAATTTTATTACATTGTGTATTGTAGGGGGGGCCTACAATGGATGAAGCAATCAATGTACCAGCAAGTTGTCTTGTATGCACATCTGCAAAACTGAATCGTAGCTGTATAGATGAAAATGAGTCCGTTACAATCGAAACTGTAAAGTCGGCTATATATTGTAAGTACCTCTGCTGGACTACTACCCAAGCAGAGCTATAGTACTACTAGTACCACAGTATATAACACGATAGTCTCTTAACCCACCTACACACATACATGTATATACTCGCAGTCGCAGATATATTTACATGCAAGCAATTAATTAAGTTTATATTTATAAATTGACAGCAGTGGCGCAGCCAGCAGGAAAATTACTTGGGGTAGCCATTCTCAGCACCCCCGGTGGAGGGGTGTTTTAAGGGGGGTTCTCTGGAATTTCGGTGGAGGGGGTAATTTCGGGGGGATACAATTTCAGGGGCAGCAGGCCCCCACTGGCTGCGCCAGTGATTGACAGCATAACGTTTGAGTTAATATGAACTAAGATGATGATACGAGAAGTTTTGAATTCAAGACGGCTTTCTAAATAAACCATATATGCATTACAGTATTGCACTTTGAAGATGCTGTGAGGGGAGTGATGACTGGAAGGGAAAGGTATTAGCTAAAAAGAATTCTGAACAATATTAAAGCTAAAAGCCTCAACCAGTGAAACAAATTGGTTCATCTTCATCTCCTTCATCTCACGCCTACTTGCAACTTTCAGAGCACTCCCAGGCATTCAACCAATTCCGTGTACCTCTTGCAGCAATTTGCATGTACATGTACAAATGCAATAGATGTTAAAAAAACGGAGGCACATCTCCCTTCAGCCTTACTTGAGTCAGTGATGGTGCGCTTGCATTCAACTGAGCATACGTGTACAGTAGAGCTGGACTCTGGCCAGAACTGGATGTAGTTCTTTTCTGCTAGGTGCTGCAGACTCTCCCATCCGCGCACGGTATATTCCATCTTTTAGTTGAGAATCACTCCACACTGCCACAGACAATCACTCCTCACTGCCACAGACAATCACTCCTCACTGCCACAGACAATCACTCCACACTGCCACAGACACTGCCACAGACAGTCACTCCACACTGCCACAGACAATCACTCCTCACTGCCACAGACAGTCACTCCTCACTGCCACAGACAATCACTCCTCACTGCCACAGACAATCACTCCACACTGCCACAGACACTGCCACAGACAGTCACTCCACACTGCCACAGACAATCACTCCTCACTGCCACAGACAGTCACTCCTCACTGCCACAGACAATCACTCCTCACTGCCACAGACAGTTACTCATCACTGCCATAGACAATCACTCCTCATTGTCACAGTCACTCCTCACTGCCACAGACAGTTACTCATCACTGCCATAGACAATCACTCCTCATTGTCACAGTCACTCCTCACTGCCACAGACAGTCACTCCTCACTGCCACAGACAGTCACTCCTCACTGCCACAGACAATCACTCCACACTGCCACAGACACTGCCACAGACAGTCACTCCACACTGCCACAGACAATCACTCCACACTGCCACAGACACTGCCACAGACAGTCACTCCACACTGCAACAGACAATCACTCCTCACTGCCACAGATAGTCACTCCTCACTGCCACAGACAATCACTCCTCACTGCCACAGACAGTCACTCCTCACTGCCACAGACAATCACTCCTCACTGCCACAGACAGTCACTCCACACTGCCACAGACACTGCCACAGACAGTCACTCCACACTGCCACAGACAATCACTCCACACTGCCACAGACACTGCCACAGACAGTCACTCCACACTGCCACAGACAATCACTCCTCACTGCCACAGACAGTCACTCCTCACTGCCACAGACAATCACTCCTCACTGCCACAGACAGTCACTCCTCACTGCCACAGACAATCACTCCTCACTGCCACAGACAGTTACTCATCACTGCCATAGACAATCACTCCTCATTGTCACAGTCACTCCTCACTGCCACAGACAGTCACTCCTCACTGCCACAGACAATCACTCCTCACTGCCACAGACACTGCCACAGACAGTCACTCCACACTGCCACAGACAATCACTCCACACTGCCACAGACACTGCCACAGACAGTCACTCCACACTGCCACAGACAATCACTCCTCACTGCCACAGACAGTCACTCCTCACTGCCACAGACAATCACTCCTCACTGCCACAGACAGTTACTCATCACTGCCATAGACAATCACTCCTCATTGTCACAGTCACTCCTCACTGCCACAGACAGTCACTCCTCACTGCCACAGACAGTCACTCCTCACTGCCACAGACAATCACTCCACACTGCCACAGACACTGCCACAGACAGTCACTCCACACTGCCACAGACAATCACTCCTCACTGCCACAGACAGTCACTCCTCACTGCCACAGACAATCACTCCTCACTGCCACAGACAGTCACTCCTCACTGCCACAGACAATCACTCCTCACTGCCACAGACAGTCACTCCACACTGCCACAGACACTGCCACAGACAGTCACTCCACACTGCCACAGACAATCACTCCACACTGCCACAGACACTGCCACAGACAGTCACTCCACACTGCCACAGACAATCACTCCTCACTGCCACAGACAGTCACTCCTCACTGCCACAGACAATCACTCCTCACTGCCACAGACAGTCACTCCTCACTGCCACAGACAATCACTCCTCACTGCCACAGACAGTTACTCATCACTGCCATAGACAATCACTCCTCATTGTCACAGTCACTCCTCACTGCCACAGACAGTCACTCCTCACTGCCACAGACACTCACTCCTCACTGCCACAGACAGTCACTCCTCACTGCCACAGACAGTCACTCCTCACTGCCACAGACAATCACTCCACACTGCCACAGACACTGCCACAGACAGTCACTCCACACTGCCACAGACAATCACTCCTCACTGCCACAGACAGTCACTCCTCACTGCCACAGACAATCACTCCTCACTGCCACAGACAGTCACTCCTCACTGCCACAGACAATCACTCCTCACTGCCACAGACAGTTACTCATCACTGCCATAGACAATCACTCCTCATTGTCACAGTCACTCCTCACTGCCACAGACAGTCACTCCTCACTGCCACAACAGTCACTCCTCACTGCCACAGACAATCACTCCACACTGCCACAGACACTGCCACAGACAGTCACTCCACACTGCCACAGACAATCACTCCACACTGCCACAGACACTGCCACAGACAGTCACTCCACACTGCCACAGACAATCACTCCTCACTGCCACAGACAGTCACTCCTCACTGCCACAGACAATCACTCCTCACTGCCACAGACAGTCACTCCTCACTGCCACAGACAATCACTCCTCACTGCCACAGACAGTTACTCATCACTGCCATAGACAATCACTCCTCATTGTCACAGTCACTCCTCACTGCCACAGACAGTCACTCCTCACTGCCACAACAGTCACTCCTCACTGCCACAGACAGTCACTCCTCACTGCCACAGACAGTCACTCCTCACTGCCACAGACAGTCACTCCTCACTGCCACAGACAATCACTCCACACTGCCACAGACACTGCCACAGACAGTCACTCCACACTGCCACAGACAATCACTCCACACTGCCACAGACACTGCCACAGACAGTCACTCCACACTGCCACAGACAATCACTCCTCACTGCCACAGACAGTCACTCCTCACTGCCACAGACAATCACTCCTCACTGCCACAGACAGTTACTCATCACTGCCATAGACAATCACTCCTCACTGCCACAGACAGTTACTCATCACTGCCATAGACAATCACTCCTCATTGTCACAGTCACTCCTCACTGCCACAGACAGTCACTCCTCACTGCCACAGACAGTCACTCCTCACTGCCACAGACAATCACTCCACACTGCCACAGACACTGCCACAGACAGTCACTCCACACTGCCACAGACAATCACTCCACACTGCCACAGACACTGCCACAGACAGTCACTCCACACTGCCACAGACAATCACTCCTCACTGCCACAGATAGTCACTCCTCACTGCCACAGACAATCACTCCTCACTGCCACAGACAGTCACTCCTCACTGCCACAGACAATCACTCCTCACTGCCACAGACAGTTACTCATCACTGCCATAGACAATCACTCCTCATTGTCACAGTCACTCCTCACTGCCACAGACAGTCACTCCTCACTGCCACAGACAGTCACTCCTCACTGCCACAGACAGTCACTCCTCACTGCCACAGACAATCACTTCACACTGCCACAGACACTGCCACAGACAGTCACTCCACACTGCCACAGACAATCACTCCACACTGCCACAGACACTGCCACAGACAGTCACTCCTCACTGCCACAGACAGTCACTCTTCATCGACACAGACAGTCACTCCACACTGCCACAGACAATCACTCCACACTGCCACAGACAATCACTCCTCACTGCCACAGACAATCACTCCACACTGCCACAGACACTGCCACAGACAATTACTCCACACTGCCACAGACAATCCTCCACACTACCACAGAGACAATATCACTCCACACTGCCACAGACAATGACTCGAAGTTATATTCCGAAAGTATAAACTCGAAATTCAGTTTTTGCTCTCCAATTCAATGCTTTGATGACAGCTGCGCCCAAGGTTTTGTTTATTTCAAAAAGTCGCTTTTCCATCCCATTTTGCTAAGGAATTCGGAGAAAGATGTTGACAACTATGAGAAAATAGAAATCAGCTGAAATGCTACTGCAAACTACCAGATTGTTTTCGAGCATCAGGGGCTATCCATGCATTTTTTATGTTGTTCAGAAAGTAGCATGATAAAAAACCACGGCGTAGAAAAGGAGATTGATTTGTTGCAAAATCTAAGTTTATCGTTGGAAACAAAAAAGTGAGTATTTTACACTAACAAGCTAACAAACTGTAAAGAAGATTAAAATATGATAAGCATTGTATTAAGTTTCGGTAAAGAATGTTTAAGTTTATAATGTTTTTTCATCCGTT
Organism: Macrostomum lignano; assembly: GCA_002269645.1. Taxonomy (NCBI): domain Eukaryota; kingdom Metazoa; phylum Platyhelminthes; family Macrostomidae; genus Macrostomum; species Macrostomum lignano. Next base: position 450,064 of record NIVC01000713.1, read on the forward strand.
GAAGCTCTTCAAACTCGTCAAGGTCGTCATTGTTTGCTCCTTTTAGAAGCAGCGGAGAGTGGCGGCAATGACGAGAGGCAGAGCCAGGCTCAGAGGCGCAACGGAGCGCACAGCGGCAAAGGCGGAGTTACACTGGTCGGTGTTGCAGGTGTTGCAGTCGGTCCAGGCAGAGTTGCAGCCACCGCAGCTGCCACGGTAACTCTGCCATTGTCAGGGGGGGGGCGAGAATCAGGCTGTGCTGGCCGCAAAAAGTCTAACGCGGACTCTGCTTAACTTACAGTGAGAGTCAGGCTGTTCTTGAACATCGAACTCGAAGCAGGCGTAGTTGTTGTAGTTTGGTACTTGTAGCAGGTGGTAACGGCGCTGCCGCACTCCGTCGCTGTCGGAGTTCCTCCCGTGATGCCGGAGTATTGGTACGTCAGGAAGGTGATTGCGTGGCCCGCACCTGAGGATTGAGAAGTATTGGTTACATAACCACAGACCACCAGTTTGAAAATGGATGCGTACACTTCCTGACGATAATGAGAAAGTAATATGCCGCCTGTACACTGTTTTCAGGAGGTCAGCGGAGTAGGCGTGGAAGTTCCCAAATCAGCAACTTACCAAACAAGGCGACCACAATAAGAAAAGCCAGACAAATAGAGTTAGTTTTGTAAAGCATTTTTGTTTTCTGCTAAGGCTAATTCTGTAAGTTGGGCGGACTAAAAAGTTGCGATTGAGCTGCAAAAAATCCCAGAAACACAGATGCGGGGATGGCTTTATAGGCCAAGCTAAGTGGCCCGTTGCCATGGGAAACCTGGGAAGAGCTTCTTGGGGTGGCCTCTTAGGAAGGCCGACAGCTTGGATACCCACGCTCTTAACCCGCTCAGTTGCTGAGATTCACAGCCGTCCCAGGTACCCGTTGCCACGAACGCCTGATTCAGCGCGTAGCAACTACGACAAGCCCCCTTAGAACTCCATGGCTAAACCAAAAATGAGGGCTTTAACAAGTAGGAAAGTTGCTTCTCCGTAATCAGTAGGTCCTGCACGGGGTTTGAGGAGGGACAAAAAGAGAGCAGAAAAGTCTACACAATGCAGCGAGAGAATCGATGAGTCGGTAGAATGCTCCTCTGTACAGGATATCGATTTTGGTGTTGAAATACAGAAAGGAGCTGGAAAACTTGAGGCCATGGAAGTTTCTGATCCGTTAGCAAGTGATGGAGGGCTTGGCGAATCCAAGAATCTCCCCAGACTGACTCTGAGAATCTCCCCAGACTGACTCTGAGAATCTCCCCAGACTGACTCTGAGAATCTCCCCAGACTGACTCTGAGAATCTCCCCAGACTGACTCTGAGAATCTCCCCAGACTGACTCTGAGAATCTCCCCAGACTGACTCTGAGAATCTCCCCAGACTGACTCTGAGAATCTCCCCAGACTGACTCTGAGAATCTCCCCAGACTGACTCTGAGAATCTCCCCAGACTGACTCTGAGAATCTCCCCAGACTGACTCTGAGAATCTCCCCAGACTGACTCTGAGAATCTCCCCAGACTGCCAGAATCTCTCCGAACTGACTCTGAGAATCTCCCCAGACTGACTCTGAGAATCTCCCCAGACTGCCAGAATCTCTCCGAACTGACTCTGAGAATCTCCCCAGACTGACTCTGAGAATCTCTCCAGACTGACTCTGAGAATCTCCCCAGACTGACTCTGAGAATCTCCCTAAACTGACTTTGAGAATCTCTCCAGACTGACTCTGAGAATCTCTCCAAGCTGACTCTGAGAATCTTTCCAGACTGACTCTGAGAATCTCTCCAGACTGACTCTGAGAATCTCTCCAGACTGACTCTGAGAATCTCCCCAGACTGACTCCGAGAATCTCCCCAGACTGACTCTGAGAATCTCCCCAGACTGACTCTGAGAATCTCCCCAGACTGACTCTGAGAATCTCCCCAGACTGACTCTGAGAATCTCCCCAGACTGACTCTGAGAATCTCCCTAAACTGACTTTGAGAATCTCTCCAGACTGACTCTGAGAATCTCTCCAAGCTGACTCTGAGAATCTCTCCAGACTGACTCTGAGAATCTCTCCAAGCTGACTCTGAGAATCTTTCCAGACTGACTCTGAGAATCTCCCCAGACTGACTCTGAGAATCTCTCCAGACTGACTCTGAGAATCTCTCCAAGCTGACTCTAAGAATATCCCCAAATTGACTCTAAGAATATCCCCAAACTGACTCTAAGAATATCCTCAAACTGACTCTAAGAATATATCCAAACTGACCCTAAGAATATCCCCAAACTGACTCGCCCCGTAAAATGACCGTGACAATGAGTATTCCGAGCAGGATTACAAATGGACACAAAAGCGTGTATTTTACTTCCTTAGCTACTTAGTTAGTAGTATGAAAGGACAAAAGGAAGAAAAGCATCGCGAGAAAGATACGAAAACTTTGATTTTTCAGGCTTTTGTCAGGTTCAGTTCAGTTCAGTACGAGCGTGCTTGATGAGAAATGTATTTACTGAAACAGCCCCACAGTAGTATCTTTCTTATAAGGAAGGCTATCTTCTTTTAAGGACAACTTAAATGCAAATGTAGATTGACGCTATATACTTGGCTTTCTTAAAAATCGCGTGTAGTGTTCCACCTATAGACCTTTCTCTCGGGTAGTTTACCTATAAGACCTTTCCCTCAGGACCTTTCCTTCAGGTAGTTTACCTATAAGACCTTTCCCTCAGGACCTTTCCCTCGGGTAGTTTACCTATAAGAACTTTCCCTTCAGGACCTTTCCCTCGGGTAGTTTACCTATAAGACCTTTTCCTTCAGGACCTTTCCCTCGGGTAGTTTACCTATAAGACCTTTTCCTTCAGGACCTTTCCCTCGGGTAGTTTACCTATAAGACCTTTTCCTTCAGGACCTTTCCCTCGGGTAGTTTACCTATAAGACCTTTCCCTTCAGGACCTTTTTCTCAGGTAGTTTACCTATAAGACCTTTCCCTTCAGGACCTTTTTCTCAGGTAGTTTACCTATAAGACCTTTCCCTTCAGGACCTTTTTCTCAGGTAGTTTACCTATAAGACCTTTTCCTTCAGTACCTTTCCTTCGGGTAGTTTACCTATAAGACCTTTTCCGTCAGTACCTTTCCTTCAGGTAGTTTACCTATAAGACCTTTTCCTTCAGTACCTTTCCTTCAGGTAGTTTACCTATAAGACCTTTTCCTTCAGTACCTTTCCTTCAGGTAGTTTACCTATAAGACCTTTTCCTTCAGTACCTTTCCTTCAGGTAGTTTACCTATAAGACCTTTTCCTTCAGTACCTTTCCTTCAGGTAGTTTACCTATAAGACCTTTTCCTTCAGTACCTTTCCTTCAGGTAGTTTACCTATAAGACCTTTTCCTTCAGTACCTTTCCTTCAGGTAGTTTACCTATAAGACCTTTTCCTTCAGTACCTTTCCTTCAGGTAGTTTACCTATAAGACCTTTTCCTTCAGTACCTTTCCTTCAGGTAGTTTACCTCAAGGACTACTTAAGGCATTCACTTCATGTCATTCTGCCACAAAATCATGAAACACCAAACGTATTGTATTACTCAGTTTGCACTCAAGAAACTCATTCCAGCTCAATAAGTAGTTATAAACACCAGAAAAGTAATTTGAATGGTAAAAACTAATGTTTTTCTGTCAAATTACCCTCGATTATTCAATTATGTCATGTGGAGTCGCTATCATATGACAGAATCGCTATAAGCATGGTATCGTGAAATTTGGCCTTCAAAAAATTATCCACGATTCCGGAATGTTACGTCCTGTTTAACGAAGTGACTTCAGTGGTCCTTGGTTTACCTATAAGACAGTTGCCTCAAAACCTCAAAACTTTTATAAATAATTTAAAGCAACGCGTATTTGCCTTAAATAATTGATTCAACATTTCAGCAGGTTTTTTCATTGTCGCCATCATAAGCGAAGTTTTCAATCGTCATTTAACAATCTATTTAAGTATAATTCTCATCTGGTCGGCAAACTCCACAGACTCGTCGTAGACCTTGTTCTCCTTGGCGTAGTACAGAATGGGAAAATCTCCTTTGGCTCGCTTGGCCCAACTGCACGGCTGGTCATCTCTCTCAATGACCCCCATCAGGCCGCTGTCACTGCTGCAGCCCTGGTGCCTGTTGTGTATGTAGAAACTGCGATGCAGTTCTGCCGTTCTGTTTCGGTAACCTTCGATGCTAAAGTCGACAAATGGGCCTCGTTTGTCAATTGTGAATGGAGTCGAATCAATCAGACGCTCAATCGAGAACCAATTGGAAGTGTTGAGTTTGACTCTGTCTGTCACATCGAAGCTTGCGGACGCCATTACCGTCTGGCGGAGCAGCATTTGCACCACGATTCGCTGCGCGTCAAATTCTTTTAGATAGGTTTTGAAGAATCTGTCGTCTAAGATTGACGATCGATACACCAGGTAATAATTGGGGTTCACGTTTCTGAATCCGTGATAGGTTTGCTTGCCAGTGAGAAACTCATCCAGGGCTGAGTGGCCCGAGCCTGCTCGAATCGAGAACAGCACCTCTGAAAAACATATTTGGTTCGGAACCCAGGACTGATCTCAAAAACTTTTAATTCTCTCTGCTGCCATCTCTATTCATCTTTCTTGCCATCTCTAATCACCTCTCCTGCCATCTCTAATCACCTCTCCTGCCATCTCTATTCACTTCTCCTGCCATCTCTATTCACATCTCCTGCCATCTCTATTCACCTCTCCTGACATCTCTATTCACATCTCCTGCCATCTCTAATCACCTCTCCTGCCATCTCTAATCACCTCTCCTGCCATCTCTAATCACCTCTCCTGCCATCTCTATTCACTTCTCCTGCCATCTCTAATCACCTCTCCAGCCATCTCTATTCACCTCTCCTGCCATCTCTAATCACCTCTCCAGCCATCTCTAATCACCTCTCCTGCCATCTCTATTCACCTCTCCAGCCATCTCTATTCACCTCTCCAGCCATCTCTAATCACCTCTCCTGCCATCTCTATTCACCTCTCCAGCCATCTCTATTCACCTCTCCTGCCATCTCTAATCACCTCTCCTGCCATCTCTAATCACCTCACCTGTCATCTCTATTCACATCTCCTGCCATCTCTATTCACCTCTTCTGCCATCTCTAATCACCTCACCTGTCATCTCTAATCACCTCTCCTGCCATCTCTAATCACCTCTCCTGCCATCTCTAATCACCTCACCTGTCATCTCTATTCACATCTCCTGCCATCTCTATTCACCTCTCCTGCCATCTCTAATCACCTCTCCTGCCATCTCTAATCACCTCTCCAGCCATCTCTATTCACCTCTCCAGCCATCTCTAATCACCTCTCCTGCCATCTCTAATCACCTCTCCTGCCATCTCTAATCACCTCTCCAGCCATCTCTATTCACCTCTTCTGCCATCTCTAATCACCTCTCCTGCCATCTCTAATCACCTCACCTGTCATCTCTATTCACATCTCCTGCCATCTCTATTCACCTCTTCTGCCATCTCTAATCACCTCTCCTGCCATCTCTAATCACCTCTCCAGCCATCTCTATTCACCTCTTCTGCCATCTCTAATCACCTCTCCTGCCATCTCTAATCACCTCACCTGTCATCTCTATTCACCTCTTCTGCCATCTCTATTCACCTCTCCTGCCATCTCTATTCACCTCTCCTGCCATCTCTAATCACCTCTCCTGCCATCTCTAATCACCTCTCCAGCCATCTCTATTCACCTCTCCAGCCATCTCTAATCACCTCTCCTGCCATCTCTAATCACCTCACCTGCCATCTCTATTCACCTCTCCTGCCATCTCTAATCACCCCTCCTGACATCTCCAATCACCCCTTCTGACATCTCCAATCACCTCTCCAGCCATCTTTATTCACATCTCCTGCCATCTCTAATCACCTCTCCTGTCATCTCTAATTACTTCTCCAGCCATCTGCATTCAGCTCTCATGAAAGGTGAGCAAAGGCAAATAAATAAATAAAAGGAATTCCAACAAGGCTCACTTTCCGACCCAAACTCGTTGAATGCAAAGCAAGCTGAGAACAGAAAAAACAGCAGCAGCCAAGCGCTCGTCATGCTTCTCTGGTTGAGCAAATTTGTAAAACTGAGTTCAAAGTTAGAACTGTTTTGCTATTTGGTATTTCTGCTCTGGGTTGAAGTGAAATTTTCAATAGAAATAGTTGAAAATTGTTTCTATTTAAACAACATATCGAAAAATGTAAAAAATGTATGGATCGCATTTTTGATTGGTAAAATTGAGCTTGGGTAATTTTTTACGTTTTGTAAAAACGAATGTCTGTTGAAGAATAATATCGCTTAAAAAACTTTTGTAGCCCTTTATCTTTGAATTTAAATCTACTGCTGGATTTGGGTCATAGAGTTTTATGGCTATAAAAATATGAAAGGGTGAGGCAAGTAATGACAAGATATTAACAGGATTAATAATCTTTGATTGTATCGAGAACAGAAAAATGAGTCTATTGATTGTACTTTTGTTGAGCTGCACCCATGGTGTAATGGCGAATTTTGGACAATTTTGGCCAGGTGAGTTAGTGGCAGTGTCAGTTAGTGACAGTGTCAGTTAGTGGCAGTGTCAGTTAGTGGCAGTGTCAGTTAGTGGCAGTGTCAGTTAGTGGCAGTGTCAGTTAGTGGCAGTGTCAGTTAGTGACAGTGTCAGTTAGTGGCAGTGTCAGTTAGTGCCAGTCAGTGCCAGTCAGTGCCAGTCAGTGCCAGTCAGTGCCAGTCAGTGCCAGTCAGTGCCAGTCAGTGCCAGTCAGTGCCAGTCAGTGCCAGTCAGTGCCAGTCAGTGCCAGTCAGTGCCAGTCAGTGCCAGTCAGTGCCAGTCGTTGCCTTTCCAGACCAGCCGAGATTCGTGCTGCTGTCGGTCAGGAAGAGCGCCAGCACCCAGTTGCCAGGCGAACTGTATCTCCGCGGCCGAAGCACGGGCCACTGGGATCTGAGCTACAAAGACCTGCCAGGGGAATTCAGATCCCCCATGCTAGACAGAATCAATTCGTACGTGCAAAAGTTTCAAATTAGTAAATTTGTGGTCAAATGCGATCCGACGGCAGGCGTGTGGCTGCGGCGGAGTTTCGAGTGCCAGACAATTTGATCACCATAAGCAACTGGTTTGCGTCAGAATGGCTGCTGTCAACTTATCCGTTCGAGATGCGTGATATGAATATTTCAAATTTTGGAATCGAAGGCCTTAAGACAACAAGTCGTACTAGAAGTTTCTACATTCATGGTCCGCACGGCTTGTGCGTGAATGACTACGGCCTCTTGGGTGTCGCGGAGTCCCCGTTGGACAAGTGCAGTTGGGTGCGCCGCGGCTTTCCATCTCCAGTGTTTTATTACGCAAAATGGAACGGCACTTTCCAGAGTTCGGTTGGCTACGCTGACCAGCTTCTTGTTTACATGGAGTAGCAAATATGATCAACAACCGGTGCACCAACATCAGCTACTGATCAACAACCGGTGCACCAATATCAGCTACTGATCAACAACCGATGCACAAGCATCAGCTACTGATCAACAACCGATGCACCAACATCAGCTACTGATCAACAACCGATGCACCAACATCAGCTACTGATCAACAACCGATGCACCAACATCAGCTACTGATCAACAACCGATGCACCAACATCAGCTACTGATCAACAACCGATGCATCAACATCAGCTACTGATCAACAACCGATGCACAAGCATCAGCTACTGATCAACAACCGATGCACCAACATCAGCTACTGATCAACAACCGATGCACCAACATCAGCTACTGATCAACAACCGATGCACAAGCATCAGCTACTGATCAACAACCGATGCACCAACATCAGCTACTGATCAACAACCGATGCACCAACATCAGCTACTGATCAACAACCGATGCACCAACATCAGCTACTGATCAACAACCGATGCACCAACATCAGCTACTGATCAACAACCGATGCATCAACATCAGCTACTGATCAACAACCGGTGCACCAACATCAGCTACTGATCAACAACCGATGCACCAACATCAGCTACTGATCAACAACCGGTGCACCAACATCAGGCACTGATCAACAACCGGTGCACCAACATCAGCTACTGATCAACAACCGATGCACCAACATCAGCTACTGATCAACAACCGATGCACCAACATCAGCTACTGATCAACAACCGATGCACCAACATCAGCTACTGATCAACAACCGATGCATCAACATCAGCTACTGATCAACAACCGGTGCACCAACATCAGCTACTGATCAACAACCGATGCACCAACATCAGCTACTGATCAACAACCGATGCACCAACATCAGCTACTGATCAACAGCCGGTGCACCAACATCAGGCACTGATCAACAACCGGTGCACCAACATCAGCTACTGATCAACAACCGATGCACCAAAATCAGCTACTGATCAACAACCGATGCATCAACATCAGCTACTGATCAACAACCGGTGCACCAACATCAGCTACTGATCAACAACCGATGCATCAACATCAGCTACTGATCAACAACCGATGCACCAACATCAGCTACTGATCAACAACCGATGCATCAACATCAGCTACTGATCAACAACCGGTGCACCAACATCAGCTACTGATCAACAGCCGGTGCACCAACATCAGGCACTGATCAACAACCGGTGCACCAACATCAGCTACTGATCAACAACCGATGCATCAACATCAGCTACTGATCAACAACCGGTGCACCAACATCAGCTACTGATCAACAACCGATGCATCAACATCAGCTACTGATCAACAACCGGTGCACCAACATCAGCTACTGATCAACAGCCGGTGCACCAACATCAGGCACTGATCAACAACCGGTGCACCAACATCAGGCACTGATCAACAACCGGTGCACCAAAATCAGCTACTGATCAACAACCGATGCATCAACATCAGCTACTGATCAACAACCGGTGCACCAACATCAGCTACTGATCAACAACCGATGCACCAACATCAGCTACTGATCAACAACCGATGCACCAACATCAGCTACTGATCAGCAACCAATGCGCAAGCATCAGCTACTGAACAACCGATGCAAACACAACAACAATGTGCAAAACAAGCAATGTCTTCAGACCCCAACAGTTGCAAAGTATAATATCAGCAATTACTATTAGTTTCCGTAAACGTTTTCCCGAAAAATGTAATTAATTTTACTAACTTTGCACTGCAGTGTAATGCTCACCCATAAATGCTTACAAATGCGTTTGTAGCAGCTGTGAACTTGGATTTCAATTAATCCAATCCAAATAATACGGGGCTCGTACGCGTACGAGTAACGGTGAATAACTATTTACTTTTGAATAAAGGGGTATTATAGCAGCATAAAAATTTGGTGTTTGGTATATTTGGTATATTTGGTATATTTGGTAATAATTTAACTTGTAACTTTCAAAAATTATTTGAGTTCGTGTTTTATTGGCACATATAATTTCTTTTCGCGGTACTTGTTACAGCTAGTAGGCATGAATGAAATTTTTAATTTTAAATTAGTTTTCATGGAAAATTAGAGACATAAAATCCTAGTAGCGTGAGTTGAAAAATGAGCGTAGCTGTCTACATGCATCTGTCAGCGGTCTTATACGTGGTTGCTCCGTTCGAGTACTCCCATAATCCATAGCGAATTCCCATAGGCAACGATATAATTAGTCAAATTAACGCTAATCGACCAAAGCCGGCGAAAAAACGTGCATAAAAACGCTGCGTATGATATAGCTACAGTGATACGTCGCTCGAGTAAAAGGCGAGTACGTGCGTAAAAATAAGTGTACGCTCGTACACTTGAATGGCCTTTTAGCTGGCTACTGACTGCGCCTCGCCTCGCCGTTCCTATTTTCTGATTAACTAGCCGTGTTTTGTCTCCCATTCAGTCGCACAGCTTCTTCTCTCTGTTCGCTCTGTCTTCTGTCTCTCTACCCCCCACTCTGTCACCTCTCAGTCTCCAGGGTACTTGTTGACAACACAGCGCGGCGCGCTTATGTAGAAAATATAGAAATGAGCTTTCAGCAGCCTGTAAAAATGAGCAGCAGTAGCTTCATTCATACTATCCAGAGAATTTGGACTTGGGCAAATAAACGCCTCTTCCGAGCCGAAACCCCTACACAGATTTCCATTCGCGAATGGCTTACGAGGAGGCCAACGAGCAGCTGGCCCGCCAGCTCATCAAGCGAGGCTACGCGCTCTACCACCGCTGCCGGTCTGGCCCGATCCCCGTCTCGACTCCGTCGAGGCGTTCGTCGAACGATTGAAAAGTCGCGTGCTGAAGTTGGTGGACGTGTTTCACTACCGACTGCCGCTCGGCCTTCGACTCTGCCGGGTTGGCATCGACCCATTCGCTGGTGGGCGATTTTACATCGATCGGCCGGCCACTTGGTGCCAGGACAATCTGGCCGCCAGCTACAGGGCTCACCTTGCCGATAACTACGCCGTACTCATCGCTATCGGAGTCCTGTCCCGCAGCTACCTGCCCGGCGATCTGCTCTACCTGGCCGATGGCGACGTTGAATGGGCGGCTGTCGAAGTGCAGCGTCGCTTGGCTCGCGAGTGCCAACGGTGCCCCCGCTGCGGCCCGCTGGTCGATTCTGTCTGGCACGGTGATCCCGCCGATGTTGGCCCGTTCGACGATCCACCGGCCAGGGCCTACCTGGTCTGTCTGGCGCTTAAACTGTCCAGGGATGGCGGCTGGTAGAGTCCGGAACTCAGGTGCACTGCCAGCTGCTGCTTGGAGTCAGGAATTTTTATTACTGTATCTTCGACTAATGTAAATTTGTTGTGATAGTGACCACACCACACTACTACTACTATTACTATTACTTAATACTACTACTACTACTACTACTACTACTACTACTACTACTACTACTACTACTACTACTACTACTACTACTACTACTACTACTACTACTACTACTACTACTACTACTACTACTACTACTACTACTACTACTACTACTACTACTACTACTACTACTACTACTACTACTACTACTACTACTACTACTACTACTACTACTACTACTACTATTTTCAATAATTATTGCGCTGAAGACTTTCATTTTTTATATATTATTATGGTTTAAATGACTTATTTTTGCGGCCTATTTTTATTGTAGTGTTGGTTGTACTCTTAGAGTCAAGACAAAATCACAAGTAATATATAAACTAGTGCAGCGATTAATCATAATTTTAGAATTAGAATATCTTCAAATTTAGCATATTTTCAAATACTATCACGCGTCCATATCATAATTATAAGAATTAGTTTTGAATTCTTTCGCCGAAGTCCGTGAATTCATATTTTCAAATATTTTCCGTTTAACTTTCGTAAAAACCACAGCTAGTAAAAACTAGCGATTTCGTTTTGTAAAACGGCTCAGATTTTATTTGAAACATGGTTCATTAATAAAAGTTGAGAAAGATTATTTACACTATTTCTAAAAGCATTAAAAAGAATTGTTTAACACATGTTAGTAATTAAAAATTTGAAATATTGTATTTTACAATAAAAATGAAAGTGATAAAAACTATTGCTCCCGTGCAAGTTTCATCACGAGTTCTTGTAACTTGAAATTCTTGTTAAGAAACATTCTAAAACTGTGAAAACATATAAATTACTTTATTAAGTTCTGAAATAGGAATAAAAAATCATTGAACAGCTCAGTCAGCATGCACTGGCACTGGATACACACTATACTATGAATTCGACAATGAAGTGACACTAGCTATATACATTTTGCTAAGAACATGATTATTTTGTTATAAATAATGCTAACTACTCGTTAAAACGGAAAAAACATTTTCTAGCCAAAATCCTTGTCCAAACCTTGTCCAAAGCTAATTTCTACAGCTAATTTACTCAGCAAATAGCTACTAATAATTTATAAATATAAAAAAATGATATATTAGTGCTATTGTGTCAAATGGTACACTTTCATGAAACTATTTACATGCAATCATTCTCTACTCCGAAATTCGTCCTGCAAATAGTGTAATCAAAGCATGCGTGATCATAGAAGATACATATAGATATCTATTTAAAATTCTGGACAAAAACTGGCTATCTATATATACATAAACAATACATAAACAATATTAAAGTAATAACAGCGAAAACTACGCAATGTTTACGTAAAGTCGACAGTAAAACAAAAACACGACACACTCGTATTTGTACTCGCATTGCAGTCCGAGAATATTGAAAACCTGTTTTTAGAAAGAGGATAAGGGCGTATAGTCACCGATTACACCCAGTGTAAGCATGTGTAAGTCTGTGCGTCTTCAAGTTGATAGAGGAAAAGGCATGACTGCTTGCCTTCTCGCAAGGCTCACAAGGCTTACAAAATCACCTTATAATAATCAGAGCATCATATCAACACTGCCGCTCAATCGGGTCAGTTTCGTGCAACTCATCTCCCTCCTCGTTCAGCCCGGATCCCTGGCCAAGCCGATGTCCAACAACAGTGGCACTTTCTTGACGGTCGTCAGCTTGCGACAGGTCACCATCGGAATCGTCTCCGTCAGCATCCTTGGCAGCATCACCGGCGCCGGTTCCATGCTTAGCTCACCCTAGCTGCTTTAGTCTGCAGCACCCGCAGTATTAGTAGTCATATCGGTCTCCAGCTTGACCTCCAGCAGAGTCAGGTGGCTCTCCAGCTGCTGCACCCGGCTGGTCAGCGCGTCCAGGCAGCCGGCAGAGCAACAGCTGCTGCCACCACCGCCGCCTGGTGGTGCCAAGCCGAACCCGACACCACCGTTGCCTGAGTCTCCTGACTGATCAGGCTGCCGAGCGGCCCTCGGTTGAGAAATGTTGCGACCTGCCGGAGGCGCCCAGGCCACCAGAAGCTGCGCCAAGTGCGCCACCGTTGGGGTCCGCGGCGCCTGCGGCAGCAGCAGCGCCGGTCGCGTCCGTCGCCGCGTCGCTGCAGATGCCGCTGTGCCCGCCTCGCCTCCGCCGTTGCTCTGCAGTTGCTGATGATGCACCTGCAGTGTTTGGGATAGGGTCATCTAGGAGGAGCATCTCAGTGGATGGGCTTATCTAGGTAGGGTTAATATTTCGCGTTCTTCAGGTCGGTTCATTAGGACGGAATGACAGAAGAGATTGTACCTGGTTGAGACAATCGTTGTGAGGGTAATCTTGATAAGTAGGCGGAGGCCACGTCTGTGTGCGTTAAAATTATTTCAGTTTAGGTCATACTTTTAAACTTTCTTTCCTTTAAGGGCACTTTAACAAAATAGCTTTCACTTGGGCACTTACCTGCCCGAACACCTGCTGCAAGGTGCTGACGCCGCCCGCTGCGCGAATCCGCCAGAATTTTGCGCGTCGCTAAAATCGAAATTCGCCGGCGTCACGTCGCGCCCGGCTTGTCGGGCGAGAATTCGAGAATTCCGGCTCCGGAGACGAAGGCCGCGACGGCGGAGGCGGCGGCGGCCGCGGCGTTGGTGGTAGGGGCGGTCAGGGCGGCGGCTCCCGCGGGCTGCGACTCCGTCCAGCTTCGATGCCGGGAGCCGCCGCCTCCGTGATGCTGCGGGCCTGCGCCGGTTGAGTCGGGCACGCCCAGTCGGTTGCGATGGAGACGAGGCGTCGCGGACGATTTACCGCCAACGACGGGCGATTGCGGGTTTGATTTGCGCGACGAACTGCGTGAGGAGCTGCGATCGAGCTGGTGCTGATGATGCGGCTGATGGTGGGACTGAGAGGCCGCTTGCCCGGAAACTGCCGAGTGATCTACCGAGTGATCTGCGGATCGGTTGAGATTCAAAATTGACAAAGTGAGACTTAAGTGAGACAGCTGTGAAGTTCGAATCGCAGTTCGATTTCCCGAAAGCGAGACATTCGAAAGTTGATTATGACTCAAGAGGGAGAGATTCGAAGCTCCCAAGTGACCACTGTAACACTCCAGAGTGATAGTTTACTTTAAATCTACGGAGGGAGATTGAGCTAAGCAGCAAACTGAAGGGATACCTCTCGATATCAGCGGCACATTAAACGACAGCTCTTCGTCTCTGAGGTCGAATGTAATCTCTAGATTTTTCACGAAGTATTCCGAGAATCCCGGATACATCTCGAGCGTTTCCAGCAGGTCGTCGCGTTGAATCTTGTGCAGATCGCAGTAGGTCAAGGCGCGGACATTGCACTTTGACTTGCCCACCGTCTCGTGGACGCAGGGAATCTCTCCGAATGTGTCGTCCTTGCCTAGGATGGCCAGAACCGTGTCCTCTTTCAGGATTTCTATGCTGCCTCTGTTGGTGCGTTAGGGGGGGGGGTGTTGGTGTAGCTTGGCGCGTTATCGTGTTGTCCTTGAGTGCTGAAGGGCCCAGGTTCGAATCCTAATGTGGCCAGGTAAATTTCGGGTTCAGTTGTAGCCATGAGTCCCAAAACCGACTGTATCCATTAGTAGTTTTTAATAGCAGTTATCTACGCTTATCTGCCAAGTTTCAGCAATTGGCTTATACATGTACTATTGCCTAGCTATGAGCCAAGAACTTAGGAATCGTCGAAACCGTCCTGCTCTACTAGGCCGAGACGTGGACGCTGACGGCTACGCTGGAGCGGCAGCTGGACTCGGCGCACTCAGGGCTGCGCCGTGCGGCATTTCGAGCTGACGAGAGCGTCGGGACCGAGGCCCTGTACAATCGGGCCAAGCTGCAGCGCCCGCCCACCATCCTGCGCCGGCGGCGACTTCAACTGGCGGGCCACGTGATCCGGGCCGAGGGCTACTGCCCCCAATCTGTTCAGGACGTCCTGCTGCTCACCTTGCGCCATCTGACGCGCCCTGCTCTAACTGTGACGTTGCATGCGGGGCCGCGTACTTTGTTGTTGTTGTCAGGAATCTTCTCAGGACATTGAAATAGGCCTAAAGGGCTGGTTCGATCCTTCGATCATTTTAAATTTGAGTGTACTTTTGCTCGTATTAATGGAATTCTTTCAACCTTGAAGCTGACCAGACAGTAGCTTCTCCACTCTCTCTTTCCCACCTTGACACCTCAGTTCTCACCTGGCCACAAAGTACAGCGCACTGAGAATATCCCTCGATGCACCAGGATGTCCCCAGGTGGCACATGGGTGGACTTGAACTTCATCGAAAGGGTTCGCAGGCAGCCGGGGCTGGCCTCCTTGAACGCCGGGCAGTTTCTCAGCAGGTTGCGGTTCAGGTGCAGGCAGATGTCGGCCTGCAGGCACTCGGGGAAGCCCTTGAGCACCAGGTTCATGTCTATGCCGTTGGTGTAGGACCAGGCGTGCTGGAAGTACTCTTCTAGGCGCTGGCGGAGCGGGTTGGGGATCTGGTGGAAGCGGATGAACTCTCGGACCCGCAGCATCTGGGTGTGGTAGCGCGCGGTGCCGCTGTACAGCCTCTGGATGATGGCGGAGACGTTGCCGAAGATGCTGGCGTACATCAGGCTGCCGATGAGCATCACGCAGATGCTGAACACTTTCTCCATATTGGTTGTTGGGGCTACATTGCCAAAACCCACCGAGGTCAGGCTTGAGAAGGTGAAGTACAGCGCCGTGATGTACTTTGACTTGATCGATGGTCCCGATAGTGAGTCGTTTCTTTTGTAGTGCTGCTCAGTCTGGAATTGAGACGATCGAGCATTTAGAGAACATAAGGAAAATGTGAGAAAATGTGTCTTCTTGAGCAAAATAACAACAGTACAAATTGATAAAAGGACTTCAAGAAAGGTCTTTCGAGGTGCCAATCTACATTTTGCTACCATTTTAGACCAAAAACTCCATTTGTAGACAAACCAACTACTAAAGTCTAGACAACCCACTCCATTTCTACACCCCTTCCCATATCCAGACTACCAACTACCTCCGTCCTTGAATCACCCATCCCAGGTCCCTACTCGCCTGATCCGCCAGCTGGTCCAGCCATCCGATCGGCTGCGGCAAAATTGGTCTCTCCAGATTGCCAATCGCGTACCAGACGCAGGCCAGCCAATGAGCAATCAGGGCAAAGGTGGCCATTAGCAACATGAGAACGGCAGCACCGTACTCAGAGTACTTGCCCAGCTTTCGAGCTACTCGAACCAATCGAAGCAGTCGAGCAGTTTTGAGCAGTCCGATTAGAGTTACTGGCTGAAATTGTTTCATGTTCGGTTGAAGCTTACTGACCGTAGCTTACTGACCGTAGCTTACTGACCGTAGCTTACTGACCGTAGCTTACTGACCGTAGCTTACTGACCATAGCTTACTGACCATAGCTTACTGACCGTAGCTTACTGACCGTAGCTTACTGACCGTAGCTTACTGACCGTAGCTTACTGACCGTAGCTTACTGACCGTAGCTTACTGACCATAGCTTACTGACCATAGCTTACTGACCGTAGCTTACTGACCGTAGCTTACTGACCGTAGCTTACTGACCGTAGCTTACTGACCGTAGCTTACTGACCGTAGCTTACTGACCGTAGCTTACTGACCGTAGCTTATTGACCGTAGCTTACTGACCGTAGCTTACTGACCGTAGCTTACTGACCGTAGCTTACTGACCGTAGCTTACTGACCATAGCTTACTGACCGTAGCTTACTGACCATAGCTTACTGACCGTAGCTTACTGACCATAGCTTACTGACCATAGCTTACTGACCGTAGCTTACTGACCGTAGCTTACTGACCGTAGCTTACTGACCGTAGCTTACTGACCGTAGCTTACTGACCGTAGCTTACTGACCGTAGCTTACTGACCATAGCTTACTGACCGTAGCTTACTGACCGTAGCTTACTGACCGTAGCTTACTGACCATAGCTTACTGACCATAGCTTACTGACCGTAGCTTACTGACCATAGCTTACTGACCGTAGCTTACTGACCATAGCTTACTGACCGTAACTTAGCCTACATAAATACATTACCTGTCTTAGTTATCCTAGCCATCAATTTAATTATCAAATCGCATGAGTGATATGCAAAGCAATGGGAGAAGTTCTTTACAGATCGTTGGATCACAATGAGATGAGTCCAATTTGATGGACGTGTGAGCAAGCCCACCATAAATCTAAGCCTCATTTGATCCACAGCTACCAGCTAACTTTTAAGCTTGACTTGAAACCAAATAAAATCAGCCAGGGCAAAGAAAAGCTGAGTCACAAACCTCTTCTGTCTCGGCGCCCCAGAGCAGTAGGTCGAAAGGAATTGCCGATACGACGTCGATAAGAAACCAGCCTTTAAAATAGTGCACCGCAATCCGGCCCGGGTGCGTGACCACCTCATCATTTTTGTTAACGTACGTGGTGCGAAAATTGATTATTATATCAATGATAAACATGATGTCAATGATGATGTCAATGCCTGTCACTGGGTCGATGTTCAGTTCGTACTGCTGCCTCTGTAAATGCCACGGTGGATTGTTTGGAAAGTAAATTTGCGAGTCATTTCTGTAATGTTGATGATGATGCTCACAATACATGTATTACCCATTGTACTTTAAAATTCATCTATAAAGCCCTAAAATGAGCAGAAACATACCATACATGTACATGAATTAAATGGCACGGATAACATGTATAGCATCAACCAACATGACCTAAGCAACAACCAACATGATCTAAGCATCAACCAACATGATCTAAGCAACAACCAACATGATCTAAGCAACAACCAACACGATCTAAGCCTCAACCAACACGATCTAAGCATCAACCAACATGATCTAAGCATCAACCAACACGATCTAAGCATCAACCAACACGATCTAAGCATCAACCAACATGATCTAAGCCTCAACCAACATGATCTAAGCAACAACCAACATGATCTAAGCCTCAACCAACACGATCTAAGCAACAACCAACACGATCTAAGCAACAACCAACACGATCTAAGCATCAACCAACACAATCTAAGCATCAACCAACATGATCTAAGCATCAACCAACATGATCTAAGCAACAACCAACACGATCTAAGCCTCAACCAACACGATCTAAGCATCAACCAACATGATCTAAGCCTCAACCAACATGATCTAAGCAACAACCAACATGATCTAAGCCTCAACCAACACGATCTAAGCAACAACCAACACGATCTAAGCAACAACCAACACGATCTAAGCATCAACCAACACAATCTAAGCATCAACCAACATGATCTAAGCATCAACCAACATGATCTAAGCATCAACCAACACGATCTAAGCATCAACCAACACGATCTAAGCAACAACCAACACGATCTAAGCAACAACCAACACAATCTAAGCATCACCCAACATGACCTAAGCAACAACCAACATGATCTAAGCATCAACCAACACGATCTAAGCAACAACCAACATGATCTAAGCAACAACCAACACGATCTAAGCCTCAACCAACACGATCTAAGCATCAACCAACATGATCTAAGCATCAACCAACACGATCTAAGCATCAACCAACACGATCTAAGCATCAACCAACATGATCTAAGCCTCAACCAACATGATCTAAGCAACAACCAACATGATCTAAGCCTCAACCAACACGATCTAAGCAACAACCAACACGATCTAAGCAACAACCAACACGATCTAAGCATCAACCAACACAATCTAAGCATCAACCAACATGATCTAAGCATCAACCAACATGATCTAAGCAACAACCAACACGATCTAAGCCTCAACCAACACGATCTAAGCATCAACCAACATGATCTAAGCCTCAACCAACATGATCTAAGCAACAACCAACATGATCTAAGCCTCAACCAACACGATCTAAGCAACAACCAACACGATCTAAGCAACAACCAACACGATCTAAGCATCAACCAACACAATCTAAGTATCAACCAACACAACCTAAACATCAGCCAACACGATCTAAGCATCAACCAACATGATCTAAGCAACAACCAACATGATCTAACCCTCAACCAACACGATCTAAGCAACAACCAACACGATCTAAGCAACAACCAACACGATCTAAGCATCAACCAACATGATCTAAGCCTCAACCAACATGATCTAAGCATCAACCAACACGATCTAAGCATCAACCAACACGATCTAAGCAACAACCAACACGATCTAAGCATCACCCAACATGATCTAAGCATCAACCAACACGATCTAAGCATCAACCAACACGATCTAAGCAACAACCAACACGATCTAAGCATCAACCAACACGATCTAAGCAACAACCAACACGATCTAAGCATCAACCAACACGATCTAAGCAACAACCAACACGATCTAAGCATCACCCAACATGATCTAAGCATCAACCAACACGATCTAAGCATCAACCAACACGATCTAAGCAACAACCAACACGATCTAAGCATCAACCAACACGATCTAAGCAACAACCAACACGATCTAAGCATCAACCAACACGATCTAAGCAACAACCAACATGATTTAAGCATCAACCAACACAATCTAAGCATCAACCAACACAATCTAAGCATCAACCAACACAATCTAAGCATCACCCAACATGATCTAGGCATCAACCAACACAATCTAAGCATCACCCAACATGATCTAGGCATCAACCAACACAATCTAAGTATCAACCAACACAATCTAAGCATCAGCCAACATGATCTAAGCATCAACCAACACAATCTAAGCATCAACCAACACAATCTAAGCATCACCCAACATGATCTAGGCATCAACCAACACAATCTAAGCATCACCCAACATGATCTAAGCATCAACCAACACGATCTAAGCATCAACCAACACGATCTAAGCATCAACCAACACGATCTAAGCATCAACCAACACGATCTAAGCATCAACCAACACGATCTAAGCATCAACCAACACGATCTAAGCATCAACCAACACGATCGAAGCACCAATAACACGATTTGAGCATCGACCATCACGATCTAAGCATCAACCAACACGATCGAAGCACCAATAACACGATCTAAGCACCAATAACACGATTTGAGCATCAACCAACACGATCTAAGCATCAACCAACACGATCGAAGCACCAATAACACGATCTAAGCACCAATAACACGATCTAAGCATCAACCAACACGATCTAAGCATCAACCAACACGATCGAAGCACCAATAACACGATCTAAGCACCAATAACACGATTTGAGCATCAACCAACACGATCTAAGCATCAACCAACACGATCGAAGCACCAATAACACGATCTAAGCCTCAACCAACACGATCTAAGCATCAACCAACATGATCTAAGCCTCAACCAACATGATCTAAGCAACAACCAACATGATCTAAGCCTCAACCAACACGATCTAAGCAACAACCAACACGATCTAAGCAACAACCAACACGATCTAAGCATCAACCAACATGATCTAAGCAACAACCAACACGATCTAAGCCTCAACCAACACGATCTAAGCATCAACCAACATGATCTAAGCCTCAACCAACATGATCTAAGCAACAACCAACATGATCTAAGCCTCAACCAACACGATCTAAGCAACAACCAACACGATCTAAGCAACAACCAACACGATCTAAGCATCAACCAACACAATCTAAGCATCAACCAACATGATCTAAGCATCAGCCAACACGATCTAAGCATCAACCAACACGATCTAAGCATCAACCAACACGATCTAAGTATCAACCAACACAACCTAAACATCAGCCAACACGATCTAAGCATCAACCAACATGATCTAAGCAACAACCAACATGATCTAACCCTCAACCAACACGATCTAAGCAACAACCAACACGATCTAAGCAACAACCAACACGATCTAAGCATCAACCAACATGATCTAAGCCTCAACCAACATGATCTAAGCATCAACCAACACGATCTAAGCATCAACCAACACGATCTAAGCAACAACCAACACGATCTAAGCATCACCCAACATGATCTAAGCATCAACCAACACGATCTAAGCATCAACCAACACGATCTAAGCAACAACCAACACGATCTAAGCATCAACCAACACGATCTAAGCAACAACCAACACGATCTAAGCATCAACCAACACGATCTAAGCAACAACCAACACGATCTAAGCATCACCCAACATGATCTAAGCATCAACCAACACGATCTAAGCATCAACCAACACGATCTAAGCAACAACCAACACGATCTAAGCATCAACCAACACGATCTAAGCAACAACCAACACGATCTAAGCATCAACCAACACGATCTAAGCAACAACCAACATGATTTAAGCATCAACCAACACAATCTAAGCATCAACCAACACAATCTAAGCATCAACCAACACAATCTAAGCATCACCCAACATGATCTAGGCATCAACCAACACAATCTAAGCATCACCCAACATGATCTAAGCATCAACCAACACGATCTAAGCATCAACCAACACGATCTAAGCATCAACCAACACGATCTAAGCATCAACCAACACGATCTAAGCATCAACCAACACGATCTAAGCATCAACCAACACGATCTAAGCATCAACCAACACGATCGAAGCACCAATAACACGATTTGAGCATCGACCATCACGATCTAAGCATCAACCAACACGATCGAAGCACCAATAACACGATCTAAGCACCAATAACACGATTTGAGCATCAACCAACACGATCTAAGCATCAACCAACACGATCGAAGCACCAATAACACGATCTAAGCACCAATAACACGATCTAAGCATCAACCAACACGATCTAAGCATCAACCAACACGATCGAAGCACCAATAACACGATCTAAGCACCAATAACACGATTTGAGCATCAACCAACACGATCTAAGCATCAACCAACACGATCGAAGCACCAATAACACGATCTAAGCACCAATAACACGATCTAAGCATCAACCAACACGATCTAAGCATCAACCAACACGATCTAAGCATCAACCAACACGATCTAAGCATCAACCAACATGATCTAAGCATCAATAAACATAATCTAAGCATCAACCAACACGATCTAAGCATCAACCATCACGATCTAAGCATCAACCAACATGATCTAAGCATCAATAAACATAATCTAAGCATCAACCAACACGATCTAAGCATCAATCAACACGATCTAAGCATCAACCAACACGATCTAAGCTTCAACCAACATGATCTAAGCATCAATAAACATAATCTAAGCATCAACCAACACGATCTAAGCATCAATCAACACGATCTAAGCATCAACCAACACTACGCTATCGATCTACGCCACATACATTGTACACCTAACACAATCAAGTCTTCGCAAATGAACCAAAGACCCAAATTTAATCCTCATGCTTGCATACCAATTTTCGCTTCTGATTATTGTCCAACAGAAATGCCGCCACGTAAGGCGTGGAAATTGAGGTGTAGATGACCAACACCAGGATGAACCAGTCCCACACCGACTTAAATGGCGAATAGTGCAGTATGATGCACCGATGCCCCTCCGGTGACTGCATCTTGCTCTCCGGTGGCAGTTCGGTTCCAAATGTCAGCATCTACGAGTACAATACATCGAAAGATATCGATTCTGTATAGAATGGTAAATCAGCAGTCACCGGTACCGGAAGCAGTTGTGGTAGAACCAACAACAGGAATGAGTTTGGTCAAAACTTTAAAAGGTCAAGCGACTTTACTTAGGTCAAATTAAGCTAAACTGTTAGCTTAATAAATAGTGGAATTTCAAGGTAAGTATTTTATCCGAATATATAAAAGCTGAAAAATAAGGTTTTTTTTTTAGTAATAGGCTTAGTAATGGATAAACAGACAAAGGAAGTTTTACGATACAAAAGATACACCAAAGGAATTAAGATACACAATGTCACATGTAGTGTTTCATAAGTGACGAGAATTCTTTCATAACTTTTGAATAGGTTTTTGGCTCACTTTTGGATGGCTAGAGAGGTGTATGCCGAATGCCATTTGATACATATCCAGTCACAGAATATACGATTTCAGAGTTGGATGGACAAACCTGGCACCGATACGTCTCTTAATAAATATGAGCCGAATTCAAATGGTCAAACCTAGACTCAACTACAATTAACAATTTGTCCATTATTTGCAAAATTTCTGTTGAAACTTTCCAGTTTTATCTATTCAAAAGTTATGACAGAATACTTGTTACTTTTGAAACACTCCTATTTGTTAATATAGTGGTTAGTTTTCATAAAAAACTCAAGCAGATCAGTTCTAAAAACGAATTTCTCGGTTAAAGGAACGAGAGAAAATAAACAAACAACAAATAAAACCAGACTGAACTTTCCGACATTAAGAGACTGTTATATGCTACTACCAAGTAGGCACCTACATCCAGCGTGTTATCATACTGAAATGGCGGTAGAATTTGGCGAAGTTTAGCATTTCGTCCAGATAGACTTTTACTAAATACTTTGAAACCTCAAACAGCTTTCCATCCTTGGCCTAATAATAAAGGAATATTCGTTAAAATATCCACGTTTAACTCGTCATCTATCCTCAATCAAAATCCGGAAGCCCGTACTTTTGAGCTACCATATCAACCCTTAGCCAAATATTGCACCAAGCCTAAAACCTTCCAGTATTCACCCAACCATTCTTAAGTCATTTTTGTCAATTTTTTGCATCACCGAATCATTCACAAAGAACCGTTGCCAAGGGGGGGCTAGGGAGGGGCTCCAATATGCTCCACGAACTCCATGTCAGCTGAATAGGCGCCCATTTACAGCAGCTTCTGCGCCCCTGGTGCAGGCGCCCCTTGTGCTGGCGCCCCTTGTGCTGGCGCCCCTGGTGCTGGCGCCCCTGGTGCTGGCGCCCCTGGTGCTAAAGCCCCTTGTGCAGACGCCCCTGGTACTAAAGTCCCTGGTGCTAAAGCCCCTGGTGCTAAAGCCCCTGGTGCTAAAGCCCCTGGTGCTAAAGCCCCTGGTGCTAAAGTCCCTGGTGCTAAAGTCCCTGGTGCTAAAGCCCCTGGTGCTAAAGCCCCTGGTGCTAAAGTCCCTGGTGCTAAAGCCCCTGGTGCTAAAGTCCCTGGTGCTAAAGCCCCTGGTGCTAAAGCCCCTGGTGCTAAAGTCCCTGGTGCTAAAGCCCCTGGTGCTAAAGCCCCTGGTGCTAAAGTCCCTGGTGCTAAAGCCCCTGGTGCTAAAGCCCCTGGTGCTAAAGTCCCTGGTGCTAAAGCCCCTGGTGCTAAAGCCCCTGGTGCTAAAGTCCCTGGTGCTAAAGCCCCTGGTGCTAAAGCCCCTGGTGCTAAAGCCCCTGGTGCTAAAGCCCCTGGTGCTAAAGCCCCTGGTGCTAAAGCTCCCAAATAAAAAAAACTCTGGCTACGCCCATGCATTAACGGAAACCTTCACCCAAACTTCAGCCTAAGCGTGAAGTTCTCCCAAAACCATTTGCTTTTCAAACTAAGTATCAGCATCTTGCAGTTTCTCAAAACTCGATT
This sequence comes from Macrostomum lignano, assembly GCA_002269645.1. Lineage (NCBI taxonomy): Eukaryota > Metazoa > Platyhelminthes > Macrostomidae > Macrostomum > Macrostomum lignano. The sequence continues at coordinate 474,458 of NIVC01000713.1, forward strand.
CGAAGTCTTTCCTCACCTGGGCAACCTTCTCCGTCACATTCTGTCGCACCGAAGCCACCATAGGCGAGAAGCAGACGCTGTGCTGTCGACCCGCCTGCTCTCCAGCTTGCTGGTACTGGCCCGGCTGCAGCAGACTGGATCGCGGATGTCCGTAAATATCCCAGTCTTCTGGCACCCGATTGTCTAGGGAGTCCCTTCGACGATGTACTGAAAAAGAGTTTTTGATGATGAACTAAGCTAGTGCCATACTGAAAGAAATTAAGTAAAATATGTTCTGACTTATATTCCTACGACCAAGTTTGCATTCAACTTTGCCAAAAAGTGACTTCAAGTTTGAGAACAACTGTTGCTCAGCTTCCAAGAAGGAGAAGAGGGACAAGAGACGGTTGGCGTTCGTGTTGCTTTTAGGATCGGAGGCGTGAGGACTGAGAGGTCTGAGGTCGTTCAGACGACCGGGTTCAGCTTTAAGATGCTCACACTGCACTGATTCAGCCACAGTTATCCATAGAGACCTGTTGCCGGGAGGGTCACGACTTTTCTATGGGCTTGCCAAAATTGAAGACACCTTCGCCAAAGTCGAGATTAAAATGGTATAGTTTAGCGCAAGACGAACGTTTGAGCAAGGACGCCACTCACACATCTCAGACGCCTCGCCAACGTTCACTCCTTCGAAGCTCGGGCTCAACGACAGCAGACTGTCGCCGCGAGGCAACTCTAAGCCGCCGCTGGCTTTGCGATCCCGCACACCGGCCCCAGAGCCGAACGGGTCACTGTCCTCGGCGCTGAAGGAATCGTCGTTCTTGATCTTCAGGCCGACCAGAGCTGCTCGGAGAATCCCGCGAAGGCTGTCCTTCAGGCCCAGGCTGTCTGGAAGTTGTTTGAAATGCGACAGCATATGCAGTATGACAGAGGCGTTAGCCGGAGACTTCTGTCTACCAACTGGGTGTTCACGTGCCGAAAAACATTTGTTCACTGGTGACTAAAAGTTGGATGCTAAATGGTGTTTACGAGACGTAGTAGTTGCATGTTCACTCTTTAGGCGACAGTTTGACGTTCAGATATTCACTAGTGTCTATCATTTACATGTAAACGTTACTTCTGGGTGCAATATAAGTATTAGTTACACTTACAGCATGTCAGTCACGCTTCAATTTGCTTTGAAATTAGCTCGTAATTATTTTAAAAGGAATAATTATCGATTACCGAAAAACTCTTACTATAATACGCTTGTACATAACGTGTCTGACATGCACTGTGCGACACTTGGCTACGAAAATGTTAGTTGGAAAGTATAAACTGGTGCAGTCTAAAGCTATTGCGATGCAATGCAGAGGCAGATTTATTGACCATAGAGTGACAGATTGAATGACCATAGTGTGACTGATTGAATGACCATAGAGTGGCAGATTGCATTACCATAGAGTGGCAGATTGAATGACCATAGAGTGGCAGATTGAATGACCATAGAGTGACAGATTGCATGACCATAGAGTGACAGATTGCATGACCATAGAGTGACAGATTGCATGACCATAGAGTGACAGATTGCATGACCATAGAGTGACAGATTGCATGACCATAGAGTGACATATTGAATGACCATATAGTGTGGTATCATTCACATTGATTTGCTTGAAGTTAGGAAAAATACTGACTTTCTATCTATACTGGTAAGATCTTATATTCTGCTGCAGCCTGCAAGGGTAAATACTATATTATATACTACTCTGCACAAGACTGTGTGGTCTGACCATCCAACTCTTATTCATCAACTTAAGTTATCCGCAGAGCCTAATGCAGCATATCCGTGCCTCCCCTTAATCCTTTGCTCAGCTTCTCCTAGTGGCAGCTTTTAGCGTTTTATTTTAAATCCCTCCCTCGTGCTTTGTCCTGATAATCCGCGGGATGCTCAGAAACAGGCCTCCCTCAAGTTTATCCCAGCTGCAAAGAAATTCTAAATATACACTCAGAGATTCAGAACCCCAAAATGCTGAGAAAGACTTGCTACATTAGCAATGACGCAAAATAACTTAATAACTCAAACTAATACTCACTGCACTGCAGTATTGGTTGTGCGGAATTGTTTGATTGCTAAGTGTAAAAATGAATAGGGGCTGTGGATTGTCCAGCTTCTGTTACCATGGGACTCAGAGCTTCCGGTTGACTTTCTCGACGCTGAGGGGTGCGAGCGAATGAATTTTTAGTAAAGTAATAGTAAAATGGTATTGCATGATATCCTGCTCAGACAGACAGACAGGGAGTTGTAGCCTAGTGATCGGAGCGTCAGACTCACAACTTGAAGGTCGGAGGTTCGATTTCCGATCTCACTGGAACAATTTGTGTCCTTGAGCAAGACACAATTAACTCTGCATTGCGTCAGCTCACCCAGCTGTAAAATGAGTGCCATAATTAGCTGGGGTAATTGAGGGTCCATCTAGATGGGGAATCTGCCCATCATCATTTTTATTAATTATAATTATTAAGGGGTAGGCACAAGTTTGACTGTCAGGGGCTGGAACAGGATTGAGTGTCAGGGGCTGGCATAATATTGAGTTGTCAGGGGCTGGAACAGGATTGAGTGTCAGGGGCTGGCATAATATTGAGTTGTCAGGGGCTGGAACAGGATTGAGTGTCAGGGGCTGGCACAGGATTGAGTGTCAGGGGCTGGCACAAGATTGGGTGTCAGGGGCTGGAACAGGATTGAGTGTCAGGGGCTGGCATAATATTGAGTTGTCAGGGGCTGGAACAGGATTGAGTGTCAGGGGCTTGTAAATGATTGAGTGTCAGGGGCTGGTAAAAGATTGAGTGTAAGGGGCTGGCACAACATTGAGTGTCAGGGGCTGGCACAGGATAGAGTGTCAGGGGCTGGCACAGGATTGAGTGTCAGGGGCTGGCACAGGATAGAGTGTCAGTGGCACAGGATTGAGTGTCAGGGGCTGGCACAGGATTGAGTGTTCAGGGGCTGGCACAGGATTGAGTGTCAGGGGCTGGCACAGGATTGAGTGTCAGGGGCTGGCACAGGATTGAGTGTCAGGGGCTGGCACAGGATTGAGTGTCAGGGGCTGGCACAGGATTGAGTGTCAGGGGCTGGCACAGGATAGAGTGTCAGTGGCACAGGATTGAGTGTCAGGGGCTGGCACAGGATAGAGTGTCAGTGGCACTGGATTGAATGTCAGGGGCTGGCACAGGATTGAGTTTCAGGGGCTGATAAAAGATTGAGTGTCAGAAGGTACAGAAACGAGCGCACGTACACGCGCGGGTAAAATGCAAAGCAAATTCGAGAAAATGTGCCACCCAGTAGTCCGTTTGACAGACGCATTCGCTTAGCAACCTCGTTTCTGCGCACACGTGCTGATCATCTTTTGCGAGTCTACTTTTTAGTGACGAGCTGGACAGAAGGCAATCGCGCTAATCTGGGACTCAACCGGATGCTGCAGGCACGTGGGGAGCTGCTCGGACCGCCCGCTAACAAGAGAAGTCGGACAGTAGGACGGAACACGGCGGGGACGGTTCCTTCCTCTTTGCTAATTGGAATTCCTTATGGGGGTAGTTTTTGCTCAACGAGAGCTAGAGATGATGAGCCTTAGGCACTTGTAGCGATATGAGTCTATAGCTATGGCTGACTCCGCACAGCTCAGGCTGTCACTCTCACTACTGTCCTTGTATCTAGCTAAGAGCTGAAATTACCGGGGATGCCGGGGCGAACAGACAGACAGACAGACAGACAGACAGACAGACAGACAGACAGGCAGACAGAAAGACAGACAGGCAGACCGACAGACAGACAGACAGACAGACAGACAGACAGACAGACAGACAGACAGACAGACAGACAGACAGACAGACAGACAGACAGACAGACAGACAGACAGGCAGACAGACAGACAGGCAGACAGACAGACAGACAGACAGACACTAAGACCACTAAGACACTAAGACACTAAGACCACTAAGACACTAAGACCACTAAGACACTAAGACCACTAAGACACTAAGACCACTAAGACACTAAGACCACTAAGACCACTAAGACCACTAAGACACTAAGACACTAAGACACTAAGACCACTAAGACACTAAGACACTAAGACCACTAAGACACTAAGACCACTAAGACACTAAGACCACTAAGACCACTAAGACACTAAGACACTAAGACACTAAGTAAGACACTAAGTAAGACACTAAAACACTAAGACACTAAGACACTAAGACCACTAAGACCACTAAGACACTAAGACCACTAAGACACTAAGTAAGACACTAAGTAAGACACTAAGACACTAAGACACTAAGACACTAAGACCACTAAGACACTAAGACACTAAGACACTAAGACCACTAAGACCACTAAGACCACTAAGACACTAAGACCACTAAGACACTAAGACACTAAGACACTAAGTAAGACACTAAGTAAGACACTAAGTAAGACACTAAGACACTAAGACACTAAGACCACTAAGGCACTAAGACCACTAAGACCACTAAGACACTAAGACCACTAAGACCACTAAGACACTAAGACCACTAAGACACTAAGACACTAAGACAGTAGTAACCCAGCTAAATACTCGTAAGTACCACGAAAGGGACGCCTAAGTGGCTCAAAATGAGCTCAACACCGAGAAAGTTTCGTGGGAAAACGGCATTAGCAAGCAGATGGAGGGGAGAGGAAGCTGGGGAAACTCGCTGTCCCCCCGACAGTTCGGTCAAGTGGGAACTCGGTACTCGGGCCTAGCAACTAGCGTATGGGAAAATCGGCCTCGAGGCCAGAGCCGGACACTTCGATGGGTTTTCAGCGGCCGTAATGAGACCCGGGACCCGCCCATCCTGCATCCTTCTTCCCCCACTTCCCCTTCTTCCCGAATTCTCCCTTTCCCTGTTAAGCCTCACATTTAATCCCATGCCGCTGAATCTCCAGCCAGTCGGTCTCAAACTCTTGAGATCGAAAGTCGAACGCCTTGAGAAATCCACCCCTTAGCCAGCCATTTGGATTTCAACAGCAAATAATTTGGCCCTAAGGAAGTCGAGCGGCTAGGCACTTATGTACTACTCCTAGTCGGGCGTATCTCTCACCCTGCGACAGATATGCATCGCTTAGAAGTGAGGAGGGGACGGGGGAGCAGTGCAGGATGCTGTGCAGGAACCTCAATAACCGACCGTGAGTAAGAAGGGAGTCGTCAGAAATTTGTCAAGTGTTTTGTTGTACGAGTATTAGATCTATTCACATATTCAATCAAATCTATCATCCTTGGCCTTTAAAAGAACAAGCTGTTCTTTAACTTGGAAATTCTTAATCATCAAGGCAGCTAGTACGAGCGTACAGTAGAGTAAAATCATCCAGCATCTGAGTCACGACAGCTCACTCTGCTTGGCAATTTTTATTTCTGTTTTCAACCTTCTCCTATCAAATTTCACCTATCCTGACGTAGCTTTTAAGCTTCTCAAATTTCACATTTTGCATTTCTATTCTCCTGTAGCTAATCGTGAAAACGTATAGAAAAACGATGAAATTGGGATGGTTTTCGGTTGTACGTAAGCCCGATCGACCGTCTATTATTCTATATATATGGCTATACGTGTTCGAGATGTCGAGGCTCATGGATGAGGGGGTTGCTCAGATGCCAGGGGTCAACTAAGAGTTGTTGGTAGGCCAAGGATCAAAGGGAGAGTAAGAGTCAGGATTAAGCCATCACTAAAAGGGAGGCTTTGATGCCAAAGTTCAAAGGGGATGCTGATATCTTAGGCTTGATATATAGCAGATGGCAGAAACAACTAACGATAGAGACTGTAAAAGGTTAAAAAGCTACAATTGAGTAGCGTATGCAGTATTTCTCCTGAGCAGATTGAAGGTGGGCATCCGGAGAGCTCGCAGAGTCCGGTTCACATCGTCATCAGGAACTGCATGGGGACCGACAAAAGCTTACAGATGCCGGGTTATCCCAAAGCAACGCTTATCTATTCAGCAATGAAACCTAATGTGAGAGGGAGCACTGCAAGCGGGTTAGTTAGTGTGCCACTCGCGTTAGCTGGTACTGATTGTGAGTCCTAATTGCTAAGTTTAAACGATAATTATAAGCCTACTATTATGTAGGCCATCGTCCTGGGACTTTTTCCACTGTTCTACTTTGTTTCGCTTTGCGCGCACAAGTCTCCGTCTTCCGCTTGGCCATGCCGATCTGGAAACTTAAAACCCCGGCAGATGCAAACCAACATGTAGGTTGCGGAGACGGACATCTACTGATCGATATTGAGGGGGCGACACAAAAAACTTTTGCTTCTCCTGTTCGTCTCGCTTTCCAGTTTTTTATCCTTCTGAGCTTTTCCCAAGCCGGCTACTGCTGGCTGCGTCTTAGGCCCGGTGCCCCGCCTGCCGGCCGCCAGAATCAATCGAATCAATGAGGCGGAGGGGCGGCCGAGGGGAACCCGCCGGTTTGTCGACGCGACCGATTCGAATTCAGGATTTTCTCTCCTCCATCGTGCCACCTCTGGCCTCCCCTGCAGCATAGTTGCGTTGCTTTTTGAGCAGAGCTTTGCATAATTTAATCTGCATTAAGTCTCTCGGCTGGGCGAACTTGGCCCGTTTGAGACTGGCGGCGAGCTGTGGATGCACGGTTGAGCTGACAGAGCACAGCTGGGGCGCCAACTTTACCTTTAATTCATGGCTCTCTGGGGAACGGGCGCAGCAGGGATTAGAGCTGCATCTATGTCTGTCTGTCTGTCTATCTATCTATCCATCTATCTATCTATCTATCTATCTATCTATCTATCTATCTATCTATCTATCTATCTATCTATCTATCTAACTATCTGTAATCGAATACTTCTGTTCTGTTTGTCTGCCGTTTTCTTAGTCTCTTTCTTTATAAAAAAGAGCTCTGAGAAAACCAATAATAAGTCATGTGAATTCGACTTCTGTTTTAGCTTTTTATTCAAGAAAGGCCGCGACCTGAGTTTACCTGAGAAATGAAGAGAGAGGGAAAGAAAAGGTAAGCCGAGATGCAGCAGCACTGACCTCTTCCCCTCACTCCCTAGTCAAAACCCACGCTCTCCAGTTCAGCACACACAAAATTCTCATGCTGTGCTCAGACGAGCCGCTATTGAAGTGCCAGGGATGGAGAGGGGCGAAGGAATCTGGGATTCTCGTGTGTAAGGTCTTGAGAAACTTGGACGTCAGCAAAAGAAAGACGGAGAAGGAGAGATGAAGGGGAGGGCAGTGGAAGCGCGTGAGTTTGAGTTAATCGATCCCAGCCATGTGTGCGCTGAGGCGGATGCTCAGGAAGCGGTTGAAAGGAGCCAAGCTTTGCTTGACGTGTAGAGGGAGGGGAGAAGAAGCTTAGAGTTGAGCTTAGAAAAGTTTGGTTAGGTCGGCGGATATGGGAGCAAGCTGGGGGATTAGGAGTTAAGTTAGCTCTTTAGTTAGCCGCGGAGTCTGGAATTTCAGGTTTCGTGTGTGGGAGAGCGAGTGACTGGCGAGTGCTTGGGGTGCAGTTTTTTTTGAAAGCCGAGACGCAGTTGGGCAGCTCGCGGCTCGCGGATATGGATACTGGAAATCAAGGAAGAGAATGACATGGGGCCGCAATTATAATTATTGGCGTCCCCAAACCAAACCCTGGCGGGCTAAAGGTACCAATAGTATCTCTAGCCATCAATGTTGATTAATCTCGTGATGCTATTGATATAGGTAATTGCGTTAGTATGGCGGTTTATTGATGACGGAGATGAGCTCGTATTGTGTCCAGGGAATGGCACGGGACTCATTCTGTTTATGCAGCTCGGGGATTGATGGCTGGAGGGCCTGCTGTCCATAGGTAATATTGCAGCTTGGTCGAATATCTACCCTATTTTTCGCCACAGGCGCTTTAAGCCCATCCAGTGGGCTCTTCCTCTCTCCATGTCTGCTTCGAATTCAATTCTCCGCTTCACTTGAGAATTTCATTAGCGCGCAGCTTCCTTCGAATAGGGCGGGATTAATTTCTTCAGGAAATTAAAAAAAGACAGGCATAAAGAGATTTATAGCTTTACCTCTGCGATCGCCGCGTGTCATCGCGGCAAATAGAGAGCTGAGCCCCTCCTGCGGGAAGGTGAGGATGTAGAACATCACCTCGGCTGCTTCATTGCGCACTGGGGCTATCATTGTGTTGGACACGAATCTTGTGCCTGGAGTGTTGGCAGCGGGCTGGGTTTCATTCATGCATGGCATTGTAAAAGTAATAATAATACGCTCGTATTAATGATGGCAAAGGTGCAACGCCTTCGGCGACATCGGTCCCGCAAACAGCTCTGACGGCAATTCTGCCCATTCCCGCTGAGTCACACACACGCTCACAACAGGGTGCACAGCGGCACTGTGACTGTCTAATCGTCGGGCATGTACACACTCTGTGTTCCCTGCGGGTTGGCCCTCATGGTGGGAGTCACTGCGCGCTGATTCCTGCAGCTACAATAAGAATCTTAGAAATAGAATTTTGAGATACTCAGGTGGAGCTCAGCAATGTACGCCTGGATCTGCAGTTGCATGGCAGAAAAAATAAAAGCAGTCAGAGGGTTAGCCATTCTTTTTTAACGCAGATCTCTGTGACAGAGAGCAAGGCTAAGCGGTAAAACAAAGTGGAAACGCTAACCGTCTTTCTTGTAGAAGGTGATGCGCACTTGCTTTTCATCCCGGCTGTGCAGGGCGTCTCTTAGCTCGGCGATGGAGGCCACGCTGGTGAGGGGGCCGTGCAGGAACTCCATGCAGGCGCTGCGCTGCATGATGTCCGCCCGGCTGTAGCCAACAAGGTCGCAAAATTCGTCGTTGCAAAATATCACCGGCCGGCGTTCGAGGCGGGCATTGGCGATGCAAAATTTCCTGTCTAAAAATATAAACTATTATTTTTATGCTCTCTGTCAAATTGCTAATATTGCAGTTTGAATTAAAACTTAGCATTTTGTTAGCATAAGCTAATGCTTAGTATTTGAAATGCTTTCTAAAATAAATCAATTTTTATTAGTATTTTCATAATTATTCTAAAATTTTAATTTTTAAACATTTTGATATTACAAACTAAGTCTTTTTAAGTATTTGATAAATATTTTGAGGTCATATATTGTTGATATCTGTTGAAAAGCTGAAGAAGAAGAAGTATCAACTGGATTTTTTTAGTCTTTTCCATTAGGAATTCCTGAATTACTACTTAGTAGATAATAATAAACTTATAAATAAAGAGAAATAACTTTAATATTTTGTTTAAAAGAAAATTGTAAGAAGCTACTTAGTACTTAAATGTTGAATAATAACAGTTAAAACTTTTCTTACTCTGTCCATCAAATTTCCGAATAAGGGTGTCAAGAAAAGTATTCTGCGGCGCTGAATTGCCACGGCGCACGGGCATATTCAGTCTAACGGGATTTTTTGCGTTTTTAACCTGAAATTATATATTTTTTCTGGTTCTTGCGTGCACTATCCGGGCGACTTAGCAGAGACGCGATAATTTAAATATACCTAAAACGTTCATTAGTTAGTAATTCGAACAAATTTCTATTTAATATGCAGAGAAAGTCTGGCATTATTATAGTACGTACAATTAAAACATGCCTGAAATATCAAAAGTTACATTATTTATATTAGCTTGTAAGTCTTTTTGCTAAATATTTTTGATAAAAAACTTCGTGTAAATATTATTGACAATATCAGTATGATATATCCTTATTTCAAAAACACGAATAAAAGATTTGTTAAGCTTTGAAACATGATTAATAGTATAAAATAATCACAATGATTACATTATTATTAAAAAATATAAAATAGAATATAAAAATGTATAAAACATTTGTTATATCCTATATACTAAAAATGAAATGTCTGTAACTAACTAGCTATGCGATAGATTTCAGAAAAAGTGGCTCAACCGATTTTCTTCAAACTTGCACCATTTGATCAGAAATTTTCCTGGGACGGTACATGCATCTTGGCTAAGAAATTGCTCAATTTTAAAGGGATTAAATATTCGAAAAACATGCTTTTTTGCAAAGGTCAAGCAGCTCTTTCGACCTGAAATGAATTGTAAAAATGCGAAAGAAAAAACTGACTGACTGAATTTCAATTGTGATAAAGATTGCATCACAACAAGATGAAAACAGTGTCGAAAAAATGCACACAAGACTTGATTGTAATTGCGTAACCATATTGCTAACTTGAATTGAGACTGATACTGGCTGACTGAGAAATTGATTATGTCATAACTTTTTACTCTAACTGACTTGCTATAAGAATTGAATTATAAGGGCCACAATACATGTTCTCCAATTGAAAAGAGATAGCCAAGATGCGAACAGACTGGACTGCTAATGTAGCGACCTGGGTTCGAATCTTAGTAGTGCAAAAACATTTTTTTATTAAAACACTTTAAAACACAAAATGCTAAACATAAAAGAAGCGCAATGTCAAATATAAAAGAGCCACCATGCCAAACAAAAAAGTGCCACCATGTAGAACACAGAAGAGACACCATGTCAAACATAAAAGAGCCACCATTTCAAACATAAAAGAGCCACCATGTGAAACATATACGTGACTCAATGTCAAACATTAAAGAGCCACCATGTCAAACATTAAAGAGCCACCATGTCGAACATAACAGAGACAACATTTCAAACATAAAAGAGCCATCATGTCAAACATAAAAGAGCCACCATGTCGAACATTAAAGAGCCACTATGTCAAACATAACAGAGACAACATTTCAAACATAAAAGAGCCATCATGTCAAACATTAAAGAGCCACCATGTCGAACATTAAAGAGCCACCATTTTGAACATTGAAGAGCCACCATGTCAAACATTAAAGAGCCACCAAGTAAAATATAAAAGAGCTACCATGTCAAAAATAAAAGAGCCACCATGTCGAACATAACAGAGACAACATTTCAAACATTTAAGAGCCACCATGTCAAACATAAAAGAGCGACCATGTCGAGCATAAAAGAGCCACCATGTCAAACATAAAAGAGCCACCATGTCAAACATTAAAGAGCCACCATGTCAAACATTCAAGAGAAACCATGTCGAACATAACAGAGACAACATTTCAAACATTTAAGAGCCACCATGTCAAACATAAAAGAGCCACCATGTCGAGCATAAAATAGCCACCATGTTGAACATTAAAGAGCCACCATGTCAAACATTAAAGAGCCACCATGTCGAGCATAAAAGAGCCACCATGTCGAACATAAAAGAGCCACCATGTCAAACATTAAAGAGCCACCATGTCAAACATTCAAGAGACACCATGTCGAACATAACAGAGACAACATTTCAAACATTTAAGAGCCACCATGTCAAACATAAAAGATCTACCATGTCAAACATAAAAGAGCCATCATGTCAAACATAAAAGAGCCACCATGTCGAACATTAAAGAGCCACCATGTTCAACATTAAGGAGCCACCATATCAAACATAAAAGAGCCACCATGTCAAACATTAAAGAGCCACCATGTCAAACATTAAAGAGCCACCATGTCAAACATTCAAGATCAGCCATGTCGAACATAAAAGAGCCACCATGTAAAATATAAAAGAGCTACCATGTCAAACATAAAAGAGCCATCATGTCAAACATAAAAGAGCCATCATGTGAAACATATACGTGACTCAATGTCAAACATTAAAGAGCCACCATGTCAAACATATACGTGACTCCATGTCAAACATTAAAGAGCCACCATGTCAAACATATATGACTCCATGTCAAACATATATGACTCCATGTCAAACATATATGACTCCATGTCAAACATTAAAAATAAAAAAGACACCATGTCACACATAAGGGAGCCACCATATCAAACATAAAAGAGCTACCATGTCAAAACATTATTGAGCCATTATGCCCAATATAAAAAGACACAATTTCAAATGTAAAAGGGCCGCCATGTCAAACATAGAAGAGCCACCATGTCAAACATAGAAGAGCCACCATGTCAAACAACTAAGCCACCATGTCAAACATAACAGAGACACCATTTCAAACGTAAAAGGGCCGCCATGGCAAACATAGAAGAGCCACCATGTCAAACATTAAAGAGCTACCATGTCAAACACAAAAGGGCCACCACGTCCAACATTAAAGAGCTATCATGTCAAACACAAAAGAGCTACCATGTCAAACATTAAAAAGCCACTTTTTTAAACAAAAAAGAGACACCATTTCAAACATAAAAGAAGTGTCATGCCAAACAAAATGAAACCATTATAAAGCTAAGGAAATTGTTGCACTAGCTACTTGTTCTCTGGTGGATGCTTGCTATTTAAGGATGGATACTTGCTATCAGGGGGATGCTTGCTCTTGGGGGTGGAGAGTACTTGCTATCTGAGAGGGGGTTGCTAGATATCTATAAGGTATCTTTGTATCCAGGTTATGCTTGCTATCAGGGGTTGCTTGCTGTCTGGGGGATGCTTGCTATCTGGGGGGGGATGCTTGCTATCTGGGGATGCTTGCTATCTGCGGGATGCTTGCTATCTGGGGGATGCTTGCTATCTGCGGGATGCTTGCTATCTGGGGACGCTTGCTATCTGGGGTCTGGGGGAATGCTTGCTATCTGGGGATGCTTGCGATCTGGGGGATGCTTGCTATCTGAGGAATGCTTGCTATCTGGGGGATGCTTGCTATCTGCGGGATGCTTGCTATCTGGGGGATGCTTGCTATCTGGGGTCTGGGGGAATGCTTGCTATCGGGGGATGCTTGCAGTCTGAGGGATGCTTGCTATCTGGGGATGCTTGCTATCTGGGGGATGCTTGCAGTCTGGGGGATGCTTGCTATTTGGGGATCAATGCTTGAATGTTGTCTGAGGATGCTTGCTGTCTTGGGATGTTTTGTTTTTAAGAGGGAATGTCTGTTGTTTTTTCTGAAGGCTTTATTTCGCTGTCTATTTGTTATTTGTAAAAAACAAGGATTCTATCCAGATGTCCCCCATCGGGGGGCAAAGATTGCTAGTAAGAAATCTAATAATAAATGACAGTTATAAAAGTAGAAAGCTTTGAATACGCAAGAAATTTCATTCCATTATATTTTAATTAGTGTTGCGCAATGACTATGTAGTTAAATATATGTGACTATATAGTTTTACTGAAATTGAAAGTGAACAGCTGAAATGCAGGAATATAGCTAGCCATGCCATGTATAGATTTATTTCATTTTTATAGTGATGCATGTTGTGCCCTGGAACAACAGCAACAATAAGAAATTTCTGACTATCCGGCAAGTAGGCCGCGGGCAATGCACTCTAACCCCTCCCCACCGCGTTTGCCTAACCGTCCCATTCTCCGGCCCTTGGCATGCCCAATTCTGATTGGCCTAGCCTATAGTATCATGTATTTTTTACCCTACGTTTGTTCTGATTGGCCAGCCGTGTTGAGACTATCAGTTATTGATTGGTTGGGTATCAGGTCTGCTGATTAGAGTATTTTTGGCCAAATACCGGTATACATTTATGTAAGTGAGGGAGAGGGGCACACGCCTAATTCTGACAGCGCAGACCAACATCTGGAATTTACTGGTATGACATTCCAATCATTATAACTATTTCAATAACAGCTAGCAGCTTTCTGTGACTCTACGCGCTCTCTCCCCTGCAAATTGATTGAAAAGTGAGTCGCCTTAATTCCCGTGTTATTCATTTTCGGTATTATGGCTCGGGAAGATACGGTTACGGGGACAAAATGACCTTTTGGTCACTCGACGGGGTTCCTCGTTGCGAAGTCAGTCAGGCAAGCAGGCTGATGCAATCGCAGGCTCGTCCGCTAGGAGAATTAGAGCTATGCATGTATCTGATAGTAGATGTTAGAATCACAACAGGTGCCAAGCGTTCGTAGATGTTTCAACCGCTGATGCCAACGTACGAACTACGAACTACTTGTACATTCATGAAATCTTGACTTTAGCATCCTCAAGTAGTTGAGCTTGAGCTGACATGCGCCCACCTAAGCACACGCTTACACATATTCATTGAGGGTGTGCAATTGACCTGACTTTCTCATTGACAGGCATATAATGTATAAATGTGCACACTTCGCGACCTGGAAAATTTTCTTCGTGGGCCAGGACACACACACACACACACACACACACACACACAGATCAATGTGTTCCGCCCCTCTGTGAGTACACCCAGTTTAAGTGCGTGCTCTCGCTTGCATGTACATGTGCAATTTAGATAATAGCTAGTTGGAATGTCACCGCCAAACCATTAACCTTTACACATGGTACATAATAATTGAGCTGCATGCTAACTCACCCAGCCTTCAACTGATCACTGCTCAAACGAGTCAGTTTGCTTGGACGAGGAACAAGATGGTTGCTCCCTGACAATGAGTTTATAGTATATATTTTGGCAGACGATCCACCAATAATTAAACAATTATACATCGGCCTAAGCAAAGCTGTAAGTCTGATCATTTAGTCATGTGCATGTTCTATTCGAATTCAAGGAATATGATTTATAAACATTTTCTGCATTCGCTGGAACCAGGCGCTGCAATTCAGTCTCTCCATTCATTCATTCATCGGAAAGAATTTAGCGTTTCAGCCCCTAACCGGGGCTCTTGGGCTAAGCAATCTACAAAGCCTTAACGAACCTATTTACAGACTTTATCGCAGCTTTAAACTACTATCAGTAGCGTAAAGCAAGTTCAGTATAAACTTACTATGCCCTACTGCAAAAGCAATACAAATGAACAGTTACGCGGTCAAGCCACTACACTATTTATAGTCTGTTTCGCTCACGCAACCCCTCCCTCCAACCTAGTCAGCAGTTCTCAGACTTTGTAGGTTCCCAACCAGACTCCTTTTAATTAATCGGAGTGGACTTGACAAAGCCCCGGTTGATGCCCTGCGGGCGCTTGGTTTTTACAAAGCACATGAATTCAAAAGGTTTCTGTTGATCGACAAAGAGACAGGGCAGGGACAGGGACACAGGGAATGGTGTGGTGTCCATCTTGGGCACACGCAATCGTGCACATGAGTCTAAGGCAGGAGTCGGCAAACTCCCCTGCCATCTTCATCTTCAAGTCCGGCCCGCAGTACTCTTACTATCTAACAATGTATTCAATAAAAGTGGCCCGCGAACCAATTTTGTGTTGAAACATTCAACTTTACAAGCAAAATTAGCTTTCACCCCGTCATTCCTGCGTCAATCTTAACTGGCGGGGTTGTTTGTTGTATTTGGTCTATCATCTAAAATTGTCGGCTATCCTATAGAATCGTTCCTTGAATTATTTTTTCGCTTGAATTCGTTTCCTTTTTTTATTTTAGAGTCCAAAAATGTTAAACAAGTGAACGAATTAACAGTTTAACATGTTCTGGCAGCTAAATTGCTTGTTATAGTCAATTGTCACATCACGACACGAGGGTACTACTTTAATGTTGGGTAATAGTGTGACTGGGTGGGTAATTTTATCCACACATCTCTCCATATTTGAGTTTTTGCGCTGATTTCAAGAGTTATAAAAATAGTATCAGTTTTGTGCACGCAAAGCATGAAAATATGGTCTATGGTAAAAAAACTGTGACAGTGCGCGGGGAGTGACCTTAAAGGGAGATGCGTTTAAGATTGAAAAATTAGCTGCCGAGCTGCCAATACTGGGATTCAAGTCAAACCATTGCTTAATTTTCTGATTTTGGACTACTACTCCCTGGATAGACGACCATGCAGCGGCCTCAGGTTGGATTGTGCCTGTTTAACTTTTAAGTAGTACCCTCGTGTCGCGATGTGGCGGTTGACTATAACAAACAATTTAGCTGCCAGTACATGTTAAACTGTTAATTCGTTCACTTGTTTCATATTTTTGGACTCTAAAAATAGAAAGGAATCAAACTCAAGCGAAAAAATAATTTAATGAATGATTCTACAGGATACCAAATGGTCATTTAGCCTCAATTTGTTGTGCATTTTTCTGGCCCGCCCCCTTCAACCAGTCTTCCAATCCGGCCCGCACTGGAAAAGTTTGCCGACCCCTGGTCTAAGGGGTGAGCGCAGCAGGATCGACTGTTGTCGCCTTCTTGAAGTGCTGCAGTGACAAAGTCGCATTTAAATTTCATACCACAACTTGATCCCATGCATAATCAAGTAAATTGTTGCCGTAGGCTCCGAGTTACTAAACATTGTGGTGACTGCTCTAACCAGACTCTCGCAACATACCCTCCCTAGCCCTAACTTGAAAAATACGCGAAAGTTTTGATGAAAAGCGAAAAACATATCAGCACTGAATCATCCAATTTTCATACTCCTTCCTGTCTCTTTGTGAATTAACAAAAGACTTGGAAATTAGAGTTGCATTGTAAAGGCAACGGCCCGCAGGCCCTCAGTAGGTTTTGTAAATTTCACTCCGATTAATTAAAAGAGAAGCTAATTTTAACAACCATCATCAACAAAATCAAAAGATATCATATGGGCCAGCTCATTTGAGTCTCTTAAACATCAGGGATAATTCGGTCTCTCATAGAATAAGCAAAGACGTTTATTGACGAAGAATACTTCAATATCAGAGCAGTTTTGATTGACCCTCAGAAACATTGGAGTGAGATGGGTGTCTATGGAGGGAGGTGGGTGTGTATGGATTGACATGGGTGTCTATGGAGGGAGGTGGTGTGTATGGATTGAGATGGGTGTCTATGGAGGGAGGTGGTGTGTATGGATTGAGATGGGTGTCTATGGAGGGAGGTGGTGTGTATGGATTGAGATGGGTGTCTATGGAGGGAGGTGGTGTGTATGGATTGAGATGGGTGTCTATGGAGGGAGGTGGTGTGTATGGATTGAGATGGGTGTCTATGGAGGGAGGTGGTGTGTATGGAGTAAGATGGGTGTCTATGGAGGGAGGTGGTGTGTATGGAGTGAGATAGGGGTGTGTATGGAGTGAGATAGCGGTGTGTATGGAGTGTGGTGGGTGGGCCCTCAGCCCTCAGGCATGCCGACGTATCTCGTGATTTTTAAAAATACCTCTCTCAAAAGACACGTTTAATCTCACATAGCATCGACATAAAGATTTCACTGTATACTATTGAATATTACTAAACAAAATCCCGGATTTCTAAATTTTTGTTTGAATTATTACAGAATGTAAATCATTCATCTGGATGTTTTCTTGCTCCTCGTAATAAGGGCTAATCAGTTGTGTCGGGAGACAAATCCCGCTGGGAAAAATCTTCGACAGTGATTAAAACAAATTTTATTAAAATCAAACGCGTGTTGAAACCGCGGTCCTATAGCGCTTTTCATTAATAATTCACGACACGGAGCAGAATTTAATCATGAGAACAAGAATTTCCCGCATATTTCCTACGTGAAAAGGAGTAATCAAAGAGAATGTCAGGTTGCCGATGCTTAACTGTTATATTTTCCCATGGCAGTGAAATTGTGCCAGAACTGACAATTTATAGAATGCTTTCGACAGGACACGCTGATAAATCTGAGTTACAAGGACAATACGAATTATTGCTTGAAACAGTTATGAAAAAACACGAATACTCATTTAATTTTGTTTTATTACCTGCTGCAGGTTTCACGGTTCCACCAACCAGACGGGCCGGATATAATAACCAATAGTGTAAGAAGGATTTTCTTACAAAAATAAAACGATTTTCTCTAATCTTCGGTAGGAAATACAAGTCAAAGGCTTTCTGAGCCTCTAAATGATAATTTCTGCACAGTCACGAGTGCATTGATGTCTTTCACGCACGAGTGAACGTGAAGGAATCCCATTGTGGGATGAGTCATCGTGCAGGAATACATTTCTGCTCTTTTCAATGCTTTTTCAATGAGATTTTACCATTTGACATCCCATTCCTGCACGGAAAATCAGCTGACAATGTGCCAAGAATTCATCTTAGGGACTTTGATTGAATGAGAGGGAAACGCTACAGTAAAATAATCATGATTAGTTTTTAACATAAAAAATGATTGCTGCAAAACATTCGTACTAAATTATATCGGACGAGAACTTTTTAAAATACTGCGTCGGTGCAAGTAAGTAGCAGTAATCTAGTGCGATTCTTATAACGAGAAATTATAATGTGCTCAGAAAAAACATTTAATAGAAAGTTTTTCTCCACGATCTACACTAGAGTGCGAATACATCGATTTTAAATTTTCTGTCTACATGTAGCATGGTGTCAGGACCATTATCATTAATTAATACGAGTACATATTGCGTTGTGGTGCGATTCTTTAACGGGTAATAATTATGTGCTCGGAATAAACATTCTTTTAAATATTTTAACCACGATCTATGCAAAGAGATCCAACTTTAACTTGCGCAAATACTCAAATTTTGAAGAATCTCGATAACACGGATTTAGGACCATTCCGTCAGAGTATTTGCTTTTGTTTCTGTCAGAGTATTCTCGTTAAAGATCAAATCTATTGCTTTAAAGAAATTTCAAGGTCACACTGAAGTCACTTCAGCTTCTCAAGATAGTTCCAATTCTTTAAGGTCACTAACGTTTCTCAAGGTCATTCAAACGCTCCAAAAGTCACTCCAAAACTTCAAGGTTGCTTCAAACGCTCCAAGGTCACTCAAAACTTCAAGGTCGCTTCAAACGCTCCAAAGGTCACTCAAAACTTCAAGGTCGCTTCAAACGCTCCAAAGGTCACTCCAAAACTTCAACGTTGCTTTATAAGCTCCAAAGGTCACTCCAAAACTTCAAGGTCGCTTCAAAAGCTCCAAGGTCACTCCAAAACTTCAAGGTCGCTTCAAAAGCTCTAAAGGTCACTCCAAAACTTCAATGTTGCTCAAACGCTCCAATTAAGGTCACTCCAAAACTTCAAGGTTGCTTCAAACGCTCCAAGGTCACTCCAAAACATCAAGGTTGCATCGTCAGTTAAACGTGGCGGAGGCCGTTGGACGGTTCGTCGTCTGCTGAGGCGGACCGGTGACGGTGCCCTCCATGCTCTGCATGCCGATGTCGTCAACTCTGGCCGGACCGAACTGGATCAAAGCGACGACCTGTCGATCATTGGGCAGGGTAGGTTTGGAAGAGTCAAATTCTATTCTGTTTCTGCTTGTAAAGAGATTGTTTCGATACAAAAGATGAATAGACACGTTAAAACAGAACTTAATTGCTGTCAAATCATTGCAGGTCGCTGCATTCGCAAATCTTGCAAATTTCGTTTTCGCTGCAAAATACATTGGCGAAATTAGATTTTAAAAAAAATATCTTATCTTTTGAATGCCAGAGTTACAAACGGAGAAATTATGTGTATTGTTCAGAATAGTTTCACAAAATTTCAAGAAAAGTCAGAATCAAAAGAACCACAAGAAATGCTATGAAAGATCCGGCCTCCAAAAAAATCATGCAATATTCGAGCCTAGCTTTCTTCTACTTTGGTTGTCAATGGGAAATTGAATGACCCATATATAGAAAATACTAAATAAAGCTATATAAACTGAGTTAAACTGAATTAGTAGGAGAAAAGTGAGTGGGGCGCAGGGCCCAAACCAGTGATTTAAGGCATTTATTTAGGGTGGGGGTCGGCTAACTTTTTTACACCAGGCTCATGGCTGCGGGCCAGCTGAGAGAGGAAGGAGAGGGAATAGAAAATGAGAGAGGAGAGCAGAGAGGAGAGGAGAGGCGAGAGATGAGTTGAGAGAAGAGGTAAGAGCAGAGAAGAGGGGAGAGAGAGGGAAGATAAGAGGAGAGGAGAGGAGAGGAGAGGAGAGGAGAGGAGAGAGGAGAGGAGAGGAGAGGAGAGGAGAGGAGAAGAGAGGAGAGGAGAGGAGAGGAGAGGAGAGAGAGGAGAGAGGAGAGGAGAGGAGAGGAGAGGAGAGGAGAGGAGAGAGGAGAGGAGAGGAGAGGAGAGGAGAGGAGAGGAGAGAGGAGAGGAGAGAGGAGGTGAGGAGAGGAGAGGAGAGGAGAGGAGAGAGGAGAGAGGAGAGAGGAGAGGAGAGGAGAGGAGAGGAGAGGAGAGGAGAGGAGAGGAGAGGAGAGGAGAGGAGAGGAGAGGAGAGAGGAGAGGAGAGAGGAGAGGTGAGGAGAGGAGAAGAGAGGAGAAGAGAGGAGAGGAGAGGAGAAAGGAGAGAGGAGAGGGAAGAGAAGAGAGGGGAGAAGAGAAGAGATGAGAAGAGACACCAACCCTGAGCGGGCCGGATTGCTATCGTTAAGTTTCAAAGGACTCCAGTGCCGGATAGAGAGGAGTTTGCCGACCCCTGATTTAGGGGGTTTGATGATGAGTGCAATTAGATAAGACGATGAGGGGTGAAATGCGCGACTGCTGAGGAAAGAGGCAAGAATGGAGAGCCAATCAGAAGGCAGCGAGGGAGAGAGAGAGATAAGAAAAACAAGATTGAACTAAGCAGAGGGAGAGAATACAGAGTAAATAGAGACGACGAGTGAAGGTGAAATAAGAAATGACTAAGAGAATCGCAGCAACCCAAAAGCGCGATTAAAGTACCAAGAATCGCAGCAACCCAAAAGCGCGATTAAAGTACCAAGAATCGCAGCAACCCAAAAGCGCGATTAAAGTACCAAGAATCGCAGCAACCCAAAAGCGCGATTAAAGCACCAAGAATCGCAGCAACCCAAAAGCGCGATTAAAGTACCAAGAATCGCAGCAACCCAAAAGCGCGATTAAAGCACCAAGAATCGCAGCAACCCAAAAGCGCGATTAAAGTACCAAGAATCGCAGCAACCCAAAAGCGCGATTAAAGTACCAAGAATCGCAGCAACCCAAAAGCGCGATTAAAGTACCAAGAATCGCAGCAACCCAAAAGCGCGATTAAAGTACCAAGAATCGCAGCAACCCAAAAGCGCGATTAAAGTACCAAGAATCGCAGCAACCCAAAAGCGCGATTAAAGTACCAAGAATCGCAGCAACCCAAAAGCGCGATTAAAGTACCAAGAATCGCAGCAACCCAAAAGCGCAATTAAAGCACCAAGAATCGCAGCAACCCAAAAGCGCGATTAAAGTACCAAGAATCGCAGCAACCCAAAAGCGCAATTAAAGCACCAAGAATCGCAGCAACCCAAAAGCGCGATTAAAGTACCAAGAATCGCAGCAACCCAAAAGCGCGATTAAAGTACCAAGAATCGCAGCAACCCAAAAGCGCGATTAAAGTACCAAGAATCGCAGCAACCCAAAGCGCGATTAAAGTACCACAAAAGCATTTGAATCATCGCCAGTTTGTAGCTGAACACGGCGAATTTACCTCAAAACAAAATTTCTCAAAAATGGTCAATTTTACCTTGCTGCCAAACACCAGCAACAGGGTGGCAGTCGAGCAGATGAAGATGCAGGCAAACACGAGCACGAACTGCATAGTCGCAGCAGAGTCCGGCAGCACGAAGGACAGGGCCACAGCGATCGCGCCCATGATGGTGGTGTTGTACACGCAGATTCCAATCTGTTTGCTGTCGTTCAGAGCCTGCACGTACACGTGTCGGGTCTCCCAGGCGAAGAAGATCCCGAATATGAGCACTAGGCCTGCGGTTTATTATTGCAGAATGGTGAATATTGCAGCCGATAAAAATGCAAAACTGTTGCATGTGTAGCTAATAGTAGCATTTCAATGGTTGTTTCCCCTAGTTTTCCTAACCAAAATCATGAAACTGTGTAGCTATACTCAGCAACATTGAAAAGTCGCCAGTCTATGCGCCAGTGAGCAATTTCTCTTGGACTATTCTGAAATAAAAGATACGAGAAAACTCGAAGAAGATACGAAGAAGAGAGACTTTACCTGCACTCTCAAAAATGGCGACCACAGACGGAATCGTCCGTGATGGCGATTTTCTATGTTGCTGAGTATATGTTAATCTTTATAGAACTTTCTGTGCCAGAATAATGCGTGTATGCTTGTCCAAACCCAAGGACCACTGCATATAACTGTTATATACAGTGGTCCTTGTCAAAACCATCGCAAAGTCGGGCTAATTCGAACACAGAACGGTGAAAATGGATTCGCACAGGTAGTTTGCACAGGTATTCGATGTGTAGCAAGTGTAGAATTCGGAATCTTGGCTCCCAGGCGTTGGCTTTAATAATTTGAATCCGTAGGTTTCCAAACTCTAGCATGTAGAGTTAACACTGCAACAAGGTCGTGCCCCTATGATCTGTCATCAACGCAGTAAAACAACCAGCAAGCCAGGAAAAAACGGATGGGGAGTACAGAAACTGATGGATAGTATCCTAGTTTTATAACCCTTCAGATGCTTCCAACCCTCTCCCTTTAGCGGGCCCCTTGCTTCCTGGAATCCATAGCTCTGAATCGAACAGACGCGCATCATCAACAATCGAGGGCTACTTGCAGGGACATTTTATCTCGCGCCAATTGGGCCGCACCAACAGACTCCACCGCTTCGGCTAAAGTCGTGGTTTGGTCCGGCTGTCGAACAACGGCCATTCCTGGTTGTTGTGGCCATTCCTGGTTGCTGTGGCCATTCCTGGTTGCTATGGCCATTCCTGGTTGCTATGGCCATTCCTGGTTGCTATATGGCCATTCCTGGTTGCTATATGGCCATTCCTGGTTGCTATATGGCCATTCCTGGTTGCCATTCCTGGTTGCTATGGCCATTCCTGGTTGCTATGGCCATTCCTGGTTGCTATATGGCCATTCCTGGTTGCTATGGCCATTCCTGGTTGCTATGGCCATTCCTGGTTGCTATGGCCATTCCTGGTTGCTGTGGCCATTCCTGGTTGCTATGGCCATTCCTGGTTGCTATATGGCCATTCCTGGTTGCTATATGGCCATTCCTGGTTGCCATTCCTGGTTGCTATGGCCATTCCTGGTTGCTATGGCCATTCCTGGTTGCTATATGGCCATTCCTGGTTGCTATGGCCATTCCTGGTTGCTGTGGCCATTCCTGGTTGCTATGGCCATTCCTGGTTGCTGTGGCCATTCCTGGTTGCTATGGCCATTCCTGGTTGCTAATACCCTCGTCGCAGGATACTACCAAGACAAGAGAGTTCCAGCCGGTCAGAGACAGGCTTTGCAGAGGTACTGCAGTCTTTCCTACTTTACAACTCGGATTTTTCTCAACCTATCTATGAGAAAACCCAAAATTAGAGTTTTCTAGAGCATCCTAAATGCACTGGCGATACAAAAAGCATTTCTTATTCAGCTCATTTCTAAGAAAATCAAGTTTAGAGCTGTCCCGAACATGTCAAATGTTAGTCCCGCTGATTACAATTTTGCTAGCTTGACTTCGAAAAATTTTGAATCAGGGGCTTAACAGTAGAAAGATCATGGGGTGTATTTCAAATACACACATTTTTTCTTTGCCTGGATCTCCAAAAATACTCAACCAATTGCCATGAAAATCCAGAACACGGGCTAAAATTTTCCGCTCTATTCGATGAAGAGACTTCGAGAATCACGAAAAATCGGCATCGTCGAGATATTCAACGATTCTCCTCAGGGTGTCTGGTGGCAAAAAACCACCAACATTGGCAAAAATTTTCTGCTCACAAAATCTCATATTGAAACCACGTCGTCTCAACAAACTGTGCATATCAGTCGCAGTGACTTTTGATCTATCTCAGCATCACACGCACCAGGGTCCCCTTCATCACCGTCTGGAGCATCGACAGCGACCGTCGGGACCTTCAACAAAAGCACCCGATCGGCATCTCAGAGACGGCTGCGTTCCCAAAACTGAAATGGAAGAATCCTCTTCTGCATACAGCATTCAGTCAGTAGACATAATCGGTGAATGAAATGGACGATAGTGACCCTCTAGGTTGACCTGTAGACATACAGGCGACCTTCGGGACCTTCAACGGAGTGCCACAAGGCGGCCCCGACGAGCTGAGACCGCCAACATCGTGATTTATCTATCAAGGCACCAAACAAGGCATTTTAGCATATTATACAATGGTCCTGCACCATGTTCAGCACATCAGGGGTGCCCGCTCGTCAGGGTCGCGTGGTGGCACTCCGTTGAAGGTCCCGAAGGTCGTCAAGACAGAGCTGAATGCTAGACGATGCTGACGTCTATCTGGACGATGCTGACGTCGGATGACTTTGAAAGTTAGTTCGTCGGAAAGGGCGGAAGATTTTGATCCATATGGTGGACTTTTACGAAAATAAGTAATTCGGTTTGCGAGCTGTCGTGAAATGGGTCGTGTGTATTTGTAATACACCCCCGTGGTCTTTCCCCATGGGGGAAAAATAGCGTGGTCTCTCTACTGTTAAGTGGAATGCTAACAGGCATATACTTGAAAGGGAATGACAGAAAATTGGCAAAACAAATTATAATTTTACCTTTAATCCCGAGTAGAATTCCATTCCAAATGGTATTGTACTGGCAATGACAGCTGACTAGAGACCGCTTGTACACAATGCCCAAGCTCATGTCCTCCTGAATAATGCGTGCAGTTTGTATCGAAATTAAAGTTGTAGACCACTACAACTAGTACAGCTGCTCGACGTAAGTAATCTATAACCTACCTGTGATCCTAGATCAATCGTGACCAGCTTCAGCGGATCAGTGAGCATCCAGGTGATTAAGACGGCCAAGTCGACGAGGGCAAGGACGCCAATAACCGACATCAGGTGCCAATCTTTGATTGCCTGTTGAAATTTTTGTTGAGTGCTTGATTTTTGTCTTTTACGGGCGTATTGAAAACACCATCAGTCTTCATCCTTGAAGTCGGGGAGAGTTAATATTCAGGAATTTAAGTCTAGTGACAAGTGACTAGTGAGCTAGTTCACATGACAATTGTTGGCTGTGTTTATGACAGTGCTTCGGTGATCTTGCATTTTATGGCAAATCGTTGAAGTCAGTTGGTAAAAATAGATACCACGTGACTTTCTCACGTGATATTTTGCCTTGCACTGACCCAGAAGAAGCGTCCAGAGAGGTACAACGAAGGAGAAGCCGGTGCAACATTTGTCACCCACATCGGCGGTGCAGAACAACATTGGAGGAGCACCTACTCTTTTTGGGTTATTGGATGTTTAAGGTTATACTAGCATAACTAATAAATCAAGAGCCACACGGTTGGACTCACAACTCTCTTGATCTTTTTGTTGGTGAAGATGACGTGCACTCTCCAGGTCTTGGCGAACATGGCTCCCAGCGCGGAGGAGTAGCCCAGTGCTAAGCAGAACGTAACAGACCAGCATTGGGCAATCCGGAAATTCCCAAGGAGGCTGTCGAATGACATCAAAATGCCACTACAGTAGCCAAGAACGCAGCCAAGAGCTATGAACAGGTTTACATTGGGCGAGCTCAGTTTAATTAGCTTCAGGTGACGAAAGCCAATGTTGACGCCTACAAAGGCAACGGCCAGCGCGATTCCAACGCCCGAGACAGCTCTGCCGGCTGTGGCCGCTAAAGGATCGATTTTCACCTGCTGATGAATGACTACTGTCCGGTCTAACGGCGCGGTGTCTCCTGCGTGTTTCGAGGGACATTCAAGTTATAACAATAAATATTTGCATTTGGGCTTTGTTCTGCCTCGTTCCGCTGATCCACCAATGCAGGTACGCACTCATAAACACGCTTACACAGAACATGTACACCTGTGGGTCTGGGGGGGAGGGTGGCTCTCATGGGTGTGAGCCCAGGAGCGTCGCCACCGGGGGACAGGGGGGACGTGTGCTAAGAAGAACGTAATATTTTGCTTCAAGGTGATAATTTTGCTTCAGGGTGACATAAATGGTGCCTACGGCGCTACGAGTAAACTGAGTGCCTGCGGCGCTAAAATGAGTGCCTGCAGCGCTAAACTGAGTGCCTTCGGCGCGAAAATAAATTGCTGACAGCACCGTTCTCAAAATAATGTACATGTAGGAATTTATTCATGTACATGTACAATATGCAGAATTCCTGGCTTTGCCCCCCCCCACCATAAAATCCATGGCGACGCCCCTGTGTGAACCCCTGGGCCAATTTTTGTGCACACAAGCCCCAAGTTAATGTGGCATTGCGCGAATCAAACCGCGAGTCAGTTCGCAAAGGAGACGACTGTGCAGTGAGGTTGCAGGCGACAGTCGGGCGCACACAAGGTGCAAGATGATCCTGTATAGTGGGGCCGCACCTTGAAATTTGAGTGGACGCTTCCACACAGTCTCTGAGCTGCTCGGATTAAAGGTGGCTGTTGGCCGGGCTGTGTTGTCTAAAAATATTGCAATTAGGCCCGATTTGCAATTTGCGCTTTGAAATTTAATCAACTTCAAGCATCCGGAACTTCTCTGAAGCTGACTTACCGAGAATCTGATAAATTATCACCTGCCCCGTGCGATCCCCGTTTGAATCGAATTTCACTGGGCCCTGACGGAAATAATTAGAAAATGCCGGCTTGCGGATTAGCGCTTGAGGCGGATTAATCAAGCTGATTTCTTTTGAAATTATTTGCAGTTAAAATGGTTGAGCAATCAGGGCATAAATATGTTTACGCAACATCTCAAATTCCAGAAGTGAGGATTTGCCAAGACAAACATCCTTTGTAGTCAAGCGCTTCTGTGAGTTGCCCAGTTTGCACGGTGGATGCAAGTAACACTTAAAAGTCACTTCGTTTGTAGCTTAAGACGTCCTTAAAAATTAAAAAATAAATATTCGCAGGAAGCACATTGTCCCACAACCAGCACTGAGGCATTTCTGCCCATTCCGCAGACTCCTGAGCACAATACAATATAATACAACACAATGGGATCATGGCGCGAGAGTCAGGCGCGTTACCAATACTCGTAAGCTGCTCCGTCCCCCTTAAGACGTCCGTAGGGGGGGGGGGCTGTGAGCGCCTACACAGTATCTGGTGTGTCTGTCCATTACCCAGAAATCAAACATTCCCACTACAATCTGACTCCTGCATCCACCGATGCAAACGAAGGCAAGTTTTTGACAGGAATTTTCATTCGGAATGCGTCTAAGGCGTAAGGCGACTATTTTATTCGAGTGGGCGCCAAAGCTATACTCAGCAACACTCTATGCGCCAGTGAGCAATTTCTCTTGGACTTATTCTGAAATAAAAGATACGAAAAAAACTGATCGCGGTAGCTTAATCCGTCCAACCCTCGCACACCGCTCCCCCCCCCCCCCCACTTCATTCCCCAACTCAAGTCTGCCGTGGCGTAGCTGAGTTGCGTCACTCGCAAAGATTGAGAGACTTTACCTGCACTCTCAAAAGTCGCGACTACAGACGGAATCTTCTGTGATGGCGACTTTTCGATGTTGCTGAGCATATTTCGAAGTTGCCTCATATGTCCCCTCCTTGCTACGCCCTTGATAGAAGTCACAGGCTCACAAAGGGATGTACCAGGTACATCCGGCTCAACTAGCTACTCTCATCGTCATGCAGTGTACATAACGCTTGAACTAAGAGCTGGCCCTTGAATACAATAATTTTTCGCACGTTTCGAACGAAAATCAGAGGCGGTTTTTGTGTCTGTGGCAGTCACGTGACAATGGGACAGAAAGCTGGGCTGGGTTCGAGAATCGGACGCATCACTGCAATCCTGCTGCTGATTACCTGGACCCCAGAGAAGTCCTGCTTTCGAATATTGCTCAACAGTTGCATCTTGAATGTTGAATTCTCGATTGTGTCTTCATCCAGGTTATTCTCAGTTGTCAGGGTGTCATTAATAGCCAGAGCCATGGTTGTCAGGGTGTCGAATGTCCTTCCAAGCGTGGAGTTCGACGGTGTCTTGTCGGGATACACGATAGCGTAGCTCGAGTAGAGATCGTCAAGAGTCTGCAAAAACGTACGAAGTTTACATTAACTGCATCAGCTCGATGCATCATTGAATTAAATTGAAAAACCTGTCAAAAAGCCCTCTTTTTCTTCAAATTAGGGGGAAACAGATTAGATTTCTGATGCAAATCTGACATCTACAGGCCTTCCGAACGACATTAGAAAATGATGCGGGTTTGATCCGACGTAGAACTGTGATAGAAGACAGGAAAATGGCAAAATTGTGTTTTATTTCAAACTCTCCGATGTGCTTTTGTTAACGGATTTTGACGATTTTGACGAAGGATTATTATCGTCAAGACCCTGTGACATCAAGCATGTTTTACTGAAACCCCATTTGGTGAAATACTCTTCATCTTCAAAAGCTTTAATAGAGCCGGTTAAAACAGCTTATTGCTGTCCATGCTGCTCTCTTGCAATATCGCATATCTTAAATTTTTAGTCTAAATTCGGTCTTAAATAAAAACGTCTTACTGCTAGTTGTCCGATTAACAAGATGTTGCAGACTGAAGCCGTTTGAATGCCAGCTCTTCTTCGAAAAGAACTCATTAGCAAATTATTTGGAGATAATTTCAAAACTAGCTCACCAACTGATCTATACGTACACGTATTTCTACGTGTCTATCTATCTATCTATCTATCTATCTATCTATCTATCTATCTATCTATCTATCTATCTATCTATCTATCTATCTATCTATCTATCTATCTATCTATCTATCTATCTATCTATCTATCTATCTATCTATCTATCTATCTATCTATCTATCTATCTATCTATCTATCTATCCATCTATCTATCTATCTATCTATCTATCTGTCTGTCTATCTATCTATCTATCTATCTATCTATCTATCTATCTATCTATCTATCTATCTATGTATCTATCTATCTATCTATCTATCTATCCATCTATCTATCTATCTATCTATCTATCTATCTATCTATCTATCTATCTATCTATCTATCTATCTATCTATCTATCTATCTATCTATCTATCTATCTATCTATCTATCTATCTATCTATCTATCTATCTATCTATCTATCTATCTATCTATCTATCTACCATCTATTTAAATATACCGGTACAAAACGAAAAATATATTGATAAATAGGCACTAGAATATATTATGTACATGTATCAAATTTGTGAACCCTGCCCTAAGCCCTAAGCCAGTGACTGAAATAATCCGCATTCAATTCAATTAATTGTAATTGTAATTCAATACGAAATCCCGGTGAAGTAGCAAATACATTGGGAAGCCGCTTTGTTTGCTCCGTCTGGCGCCGAGCGGTCTACATGATCTAAACTTTCCAGACATTTCTTTAAAGACAAACACGCAAGTTGAATACTCTTCGTTTCCAAAAATCTGTTTGGTTATATTACAAAAAGCAATGCTTATGTTCTTTTCGCCAGAAAAGGTATCCCTTGATCATCCCATTCTCATTTACTAGGCAAGCAGTGAGTCAAATAGTATTTTGGAAGTCAAGTTTCAACAACCAGCTTTGTTGTAGCAATAGCTATACTCGTACAAATGTAAATTTGTATAGCTATACAGTTATAATTTCCAACGCCTTCCAAGTCTTGGACAAAATGTCCTTCAGATAAAATGTTATAAAATATTCGAATAGTATGAAATGCGAGCGTAAAAAATGGGTCTTGGTACAGGCCAGCGTGACTTCCTGTTATATGGAGCGGGAAAAGCTCACTTCCTTTAAGGATATTGATTCTATTATTTGGTGATTGACGATTTCGTCTTCTTTTTAACACTACGAGGTAATTAGTTGATCTCTGATCACAGAAATCCTCCGCTTTAGCGGTCGTTCACTAAGCTTATCGTTCAAGCTTTCATTCATGGCAGTGACGTCTGAATGACAATGATGATATCAGAGTCGAGGTTGAGTCAGGTCCGCTCTGCACACCTTGCAGGGGGGGGGGAGTAGCATTGCCCCAAAGACGACAAAGACGACAGCCAACAAGAGGAAAATTATCTCTCAGTCCTTAACAGGATTAGAATTATCTGGACACCTGGTCACAGCAACATCCTGGGCAACGAGCTCGCGGACTCTCTCGCCAAGGAGGGCAGCAACCCAGACGGCAACCACCGTCTGATGAGGCTACCCACCCCCAGGTCGCAAGTCACCCGCCATATCAACAGGTGGCTCCATCAGCAGCACCAGCTCCACTGGAACAGCTGCACCGAGTACAGGCAGAGCCGCTCTGCCATGCCTAACCTGAACAGGAAAGTCTCTGATTATCTGATTTCGCTTAACAGAACCGACCTCAGGGAGATGTGCATGGTCCTAACCGGCCACGGATTCTTCCAGAGACATATATCGTTGCAAACCGGTTGCCCTCCCACCTGTCCCTTCTGTGGCATAGGAGAGGAGACCGCGGAGCATCACGTCACCTTCTGCCCTTACTTCAACAAGGCGCGGCACAAATACCTCGGCCACCCCCAGCGGATGGACGAGCTGACCACCGCGGACAATATCCGAGACCTCCGCGCCTTCGTCCGGGACTCCGGCCGGATGAGGGTCGCCGATGCCTCCACTGCGGACCTGCCGACTACTGGCGGGGACTGGGCGCACCCCCAAGGCTAATCCTTGTGCTCTTTTACCTTGGGGTTGCGATAGGGGCCTCGCGGCCTATTCGCGGCGCCTGCGCCCCCCGTCAGTAGTAAGTAAGTAAGTAAGTAAGAGGAAAATTAATGAGCAGCCATTTTGCCGCAGATTTTGGCCCTAACGGACGTGAATCACTCAATAAGAATTGTTGTCAGGTTTATATTTTCCGTTAGTGCCCTTTAAATTCACGTCACACCCTTTGTCGACGGTACAGAACGATTTCGTGTCATTAACAAATTTGAGTGAAATTATGTTTCAAATTTTCTATTTCTTAAGCTGTCAACTAAAATCAGGGACTTCTATGGGTCCTAGCTAGGTCCTACTTACCGTCTAGACAGAGCAGGCGGTGTACATGCATAGCTGAAGGTTAGGCCACAGACTAAATAATTGAGTTAGGTTTCTCTATAAAGTTCTGCCTTACTTATGGCACTCAGAAAGCAAATTTTACCGCAGCCTACTTCTTACATGTGTAGTCTCCTGGCCCTCTAATCAGTCAGTTTTGAAGTTTTTTTGAAAAATTAAATAAGCCAGAATTCGGAGGATCTGAAGCTGACTAGCTCTCAAGTGGTGAAGAACAAAACGAACCTGATTAAAAACTGGAACCTTGTTCAAATGGCCGATGGAAATGAGAGTGCTTTAATCAGGCTCTACTTAACGGTCGAGTTGCTGGAGCGCATAAAAATTTGGACAAATTTGAAGGCATGGAAGACCTCAGGGGCGTCGCCACCGGGGAGACAGGGGGGGACATGCCCCCATAGTAAAATCTATGGGGGGAGGGACATGCCAATGCTTTTTCCCCCCACCCCACCTTATGAACCGTTATGGAAATCAATAATTTTGCTTCAGGGCGACAAAATATAGAGCCTGCGGCACTAAAATGAGTGCCTACGGCGCTGAAATGAGTGCCTGTGGCGCTAAAATGAGTGCCTGCGGCGCTAAAATGGGTGCCTGCGGCGCTAAATGAGTGCCTGCGGCGCTAAAATGAGCGCTGACAACACCGATTCTTAAAATAATGTACATGTAGGAATTTAGTCATGTACACGTACATGTAGAGTTCTTGGATTTGTCCCCCCACCATAAAATCCATGGCGACGCCCCTGGAAGACCTACGACCCACGAAGGCACGTTAATAAATAGAGGTTAGTCATTAAATTTAATCTAGATTTTAGCTGTAGCTCCCAAGTTTCTGAGGATTAGCTATGCTTGCTAATCGCCACTTTCCGAATTAAATCTGAAAGGCGGATGCACACAAATTACTCGCAACAAAGTGGTTCAATCACATTTCTCTGTATTACAATCGTAAAGGTGAATAAGTGACCTCTATACACTGGCTAATCACTCAGCCTTAACTTAAACGGGCGCTCACCAAACCGGTGATGCTGGGGGGCGGTCGGTAGCTCGGTTCCGTGATGGCAGCGTCAAATGTAATGGCATTCTGCGTGGCGACAATCTGGTCATTGAGACTGCAAGTATCCGGCAATGCCTGAATAACTGGGAGGCTGTGCCAACCGCTAAAAATCCACTGGTACTTTGGACCGTAGAGACCGAGCTCGTGAATCTGTGGGGGTTTGAAGATCAGTTCACATGTTCAACTGACAGTCTGTCAATGTGTACTTTTTTAAACAGATGTTCCTGATTTTGCTTCTTGTTGTTCGTTTGTTAAGTTCCCTTTGTAGTAAAAAATATATATTTCCTAGCTTCTAGCATTCAATTTACTATTCGAAAGTAGATCTCAGTATTATAAATCCTAACAAATGACTCTTTTGAACGAGATTTCATGTCCATAAAATCTGAGCAATGCGACCAACTTACAATACACGGTAGAGGGTCCACCTCGCTAGAACTGTAGCTGAACACCACGAAAATCCGAAAATCAGCCGCCTGAAACGGTGAAAAGCGTCATCTGTCAGTGGTCGGGAAGTCATCATAACAAAGCAGCCATAAAACTTGCCTTCATTCTCATCAAACCATTACGAGCGGACGATTCAAATAGCAGTTTGTAGGCGCTGGTTCGGTTCTCTTTGAGAAAGGCGGCTTCAAACTGAATTCCAACCTGTCAGTTTGATTGATGGGCCGGACTAAATAAATTTTGGTAAAATAACAACAACAATAGCAAAGAACTCTTATGGTTGAACATTAGTTCACTAAGTGCGCCTCAAGGCGTGGGCATGAAAATGCGGAACACACACGCCGAATACTCAGCACTTCCAGTACCGGCTGTGGTCTATCAGCAAGGGTTTACCGAAGGCATAACAGGTCACTTGGATGGGCTCAGAGTCGATTTTGAGGGTCGATGCTTGACACTTGCGGCACTCGACTTTGCTGTTCAAGTGGGTCCTGTTGCTTGTGTTCGGTTAAAAACAACGGTTAAAATTTTTGGCCACTCAAAACAACGGCCACTCACCCACCCACCCAAATCCTCAATTGCTTGGCTACTCAAATAATCCTCAATTTCTGGGTTATCCGCCACCTACCCAGATCCTCAGTTGCTGGGCCATCCGCCACCTACCCAGATCCTCAGTTGCTGGGCCCCTGCCTCCCTCCCCTCAAGCTACCAAACGTGCTTCTTCGCTACTTGCCGGATAGATTTGATCAGCCTC
This sequence comes from Macrostomum lignano, assembly GCA_002269645.1. Lineage (NCBI taxonomy): Eukaryota > Metazoa > Platyhelminthes > Macrostomidae > Macrostomum > Macrostomum lignano. The sequence continues at coordinate 507,355 of NIVC01000713.1, forward strand.
CGTGATGAGCAGCCCAATCCGACGCCATTTATACCTGCGCAGGATATTCAGTATGGCAGGATTGTACAGGCTGTGGGTCAGCTGAAGTCGCCCGTAAGTTGGGTACACGGACTTGTCGGAGAGTAGCGGTGAAGCATTTGTGTATGACAGCTGCAATAGGAAAGGTTATTAGAGAGTGAGGATTGCATTTTTAGGAAATAAATTTCGATAAGGAAATTTGTCAATACCTTAAAATCCGTACTTAGCATTAGTATGTGTCAATTACAACAATATAGTGCTATTTACAATTTATCATCTAATTCGCGTGCTTTTGTTCTAAGTACTTGTGTTTTTTCTTCTTTATTGGCTAGTGATTCTTCTAAAAGCAATGAAAAATTCTAGCAAGAACTTACCACTGGCACGTCGTAGTATCGAGCGATGGACGAAACCACCTGGGACTGCGGCGAATAAGCCATGCCCAGTATGGCGACTTTGGTTGGCGGCTTGAAGTAGCCGTCAATGAAGGCCTTGATAGCACTGCCAGTGTCATCCTTGCGATTGTTGCAATCAAATTACAGTTACAGAGGCCATATAATTGAACAATATTATTACAGATTACAATGCTAACCCTAAGAAACTCACGTCATTGGCGCACCGATAGTAAATCTTCAGCCGGAAATCCGGAAACATGTCGACTCGCTCGTTGAGAAGAGGCTCCAGGGCGGTCAAAGCGAACTGGTGCTGCGCCCACGGAGGACTGCCCGAAGTGCACAGGTTCAGCAGAGCAACTTCGGTGCGATTGTCAGCAGCTGGCTGACCTGGCGATGACGTAATTGAGAGTAACACAAGAAGAAGACGAGGTATAATGTCTCTAGAGTGCCACATGTCTAAGTCTGTTACGAAACAAGACAAAAGATAGCTTATTTCCTCTAAGCTTCTTCATGCGAGCCTATTTATCAGCCATCCTGCTCAAACAGCGAGTATTCGGGCAGCTCTTTACTAATTGGCTCCAAGAGAGACGAGTTCCTCCATTTTCTGAGTAGATACGATTCTTCTACCTGTAGCAAGTGATTGACGCGTACGTGCCTACTAAAAAGTAGTTCCATGCGAATAAAATACCAGCACACACGATTATAATTTTGCACCTTAAAGGAGTCCGTAGTTAAACTTTGCATGTTGTCTTTCCGATTTGCCGACTTTGAAGTTTGGCAGCCATTCAAGTTTCAACTTATGCCGTATGATTTTAATGACGTAAAACAGTTTGTTTAAAATGAGGGCATCAACGTTACCCCCCACGAAGGACGTAGTGTGATAGCACCGGATACACGCATAGGTAGGCACATTGCTGCATGTTTTAAATTAGCTCAGTCAGTGACAGTCACTCGGCCAATCTGACGAAGCACCGGTTTTTAGTATGCTTTCTGTGAAAGCGTACGTACAGGACATGTTACAGCATATGTATCAACAAGCTCGAGAGGATGATGCAAATCTCGTAGTGATTGTTTATTCAAGCGTTTTGCCAATTTATATTTATGTACCTAAGCTATAGCCACCCTGATTGACTGCAGCAAGCAATACTCATGCAACGTCAGCTGCGCTGGAATGGCCTCAGAAGAAGGTACAAAAATGTATCACAGCTAAAGAGCTTTTGAAGGTAGCTCGGGGAACAGGATAATGTTGCTGACTGGGAAGCATCAGATTGCATTGAATGACTGATAGGGTTACCAGATAATTGGAATTCATAGTGCACACCATGGGCGCCCCAAAGAGGTCAAATAGTCGTGATCAAGGGGGCATCGCCTTGAAAAATCAGGGGCCAGGATTTCTCTTTAGAGACCACCCCTGGTGCTGGCGCCCCTGGTGCTGGCGCCCCTGGTGCTGGCGCCCCTGGTGCTGGCGCCCCTGGTGCTGGCGCCCCTGGTGCTGGCGCCCCTGGTGCTGGCGCCCCTGGTGCTGGCGCCCCTGGTGCTGGCGCCCCTGGTGCTGGCGCCCCTGGTGCTGGCGCCCCTGGTGCTGGCGCCCCTGGTGCTGGCGCCCCTGGTGCTGGCGCCCCTGGTGCTGGCGCCCCTGGTGCTGGCGCCCCTGGTGCTGGCGCCCCTGGTGCTGGCGCCCCTGGTGCTGGCGCCCCTGGTGCTGGCGCCCCTGGTGCTGGCGCCCCTGGTGCTGGCGCCCCTGGTGCTGGCGCCCCTGGTGCTGGCGCCCCTGGCCGCTAAAGTCCCTAAAGTCCCTGGCCGCTAAAGTCCCTAAAGTCCCTGGCCGCTAAAGTCCCTAAAGTCCCTGGCCGCTAAAGTCCCTAAAGTCCCTGGCCGCTAAAGTCCCTAAAGTCCCTGGCCGCTAAAGTCCCTGGCCGCTAAAGTCCCTGGCCGCTAAAGTCCCTGGCCGCTAAAGTCCCTGGCCGCTAAAGTCCCTGGCCGCTAAAGTCCCTGGCCGCTAAAGTCCCTGGCCGCTAAAGTCCCTGGCCGCTAAAGTCCCTGGCCGCTAAAGTCCCTGGCCGCTAAAGTCCCTGGCCGCTAAAGTCCCTGGCCGCTAAAGTCCCTGGCCGCTAAAGTCCCTGGCCGCTAAAGTCCCTGGCCGCTAAAGTCCCTGGCCGCTAAAGTCCCTGGCCGCTAAAGTCCCTGGCCGCTAAAGTCCCTGGCCGCTAAAGTCCCTGGCCGCTAAAGTCCCTGGCCGCTAAAGTCCCTGGCCGCTAAAGTCCCTGGCCGCTAAAGTCCCTGGCCGCTAAAGTCCCTGGCCGCTAAAGTCCCTGGCCGCTAAAGTCCCTGGCCGCTAAAGTCCCTGGCCGCTAAAGTCCCTGGCCGCTAAAGTCCCTGGCCGCTAAAGTCCCTGGCCGCTAAAGTCCCTGGCCGCTAAAGTCCCTGGCCGCTAAAGTCCCTGGCCGCTAAAGTCCCTGGCCGCTAAAGTCCCTGGCCGCTAAAGTCCCTGGCCGCTAAAGTCCCTGGCCGCTAAAGTCCCTGGCCGCTAAAGTCCCTGGCCGCTAAAGTCCCTGGCCGCTAAAGTCCCTGGCCGCTAAAGTCCCTGGCCGCTAAAGTCCCTGGCCGCTAAAGTCCCTGGCCGCTAAAGTCCCTGGCCGCTAAAGTCCCTGGCCGCTAAAGTCCCTGGCCGCTAAAGTCCCTGGCCGCTAAAGTCCCTGGCCGCTAAAGTCCCTGGCCGCTAAAGTCCCTGGCCGCTAAAGTCCCTGGCCGCTAAAGTCCCTGGCCGCTAAAGTCCCTGGCCGCTAAAGTCCCTGGCCGCTAAAGTCCCTGGCCGCTAAAGTCCCTGGCCGCTAAAGTCCCTGGCCGCTAAAGTCCCTGGCCGCTAAAGTCCCTGGCCGCTAAAGTCCCTGGCCGCTAAAGTCCCTGGCCGCTAAAGTCCCTGGCCGCTAAAGTCCCTGGCCGCTAAAGTCCCTGGCCGCTAAAGTCCCTGGCCGCTAAAGTCCCTGGCCGCTAAAGTCCCTGGCCGCTAAAGTCCCTGGCCGCTAAAGTCCCTGGCCGCTAAAGTCCCTGGCCGCTAAAGTCCCTGGCCGCTAAAGTCCCTGGCCGCTAAAGTCCCTAGCCGCTAAAGTCCCTGGCCGCTAAAGTCCCTGGCCGCTAAAGTCCCTGGCCGCTAAACTAAAGTCCACCCAAGGAACTCAAGCCAACTCTCTGATATCTTTGGCGTCTCCCGAAACAAAAAATGTAAAATTTTGGATAAAATTCCCGTCGCCCTTGCGATGACGCATCACTTATTTTAACATAATATGCATTACATTATTCAGACTCCCGGACTGGGCGCAATGAAGGAGAGCGTCATCTTGATTAGGCACGACACGATTCATAATGAAAACAGTGACGCCTACGAGCGTAAATTGCTTGAACGGACGTGAATCTTATCCTTTCTATTCGTAAGCAAAGCATGTTACAAATAGGAAGTTCTCTTTTGCTGCTGCATCATGCTTAGGGATTCCAAAATCCCGACATTTTACAATCCCGGGATTGAATAGTCCCGAAATCCCGATGCTGTTGAAATCCCGGGATTCAAAATCCCGGAATCCCGGTGCTTTTGCAATCCCGGGATTAAAAATCCCGGGATTCGATTCCCAAAAAAATCCCGGGATTCAAATCCCGGATTTTTGGCCCCAATCCCGGGATCCCGGGATCCCGGGATCCCGGGATTGGAATCCCTAATCATGCTCAGGCCCGTCCAAGTCAAAGCCGAAAATGTAATGAAAAATTGACCGCAAGACAAAGCTTGTGGCTTATAAGATACAATAGAATCGTTATACACGCTCAAGAGATGAGCATAGCAATAGTTTTTGTCCATATATAGTCTCTACCTCACTGTGTTGAGAGATTTTATTTAAAACTACCCTAAATACGCACTGCCCATTGTATCGAAGCAATATGCGCTCAGCCTCAGTTTTACACTAGCTAAAGCAGAGACTATGATCGAAATATAAAAGTGGCCACGAGGCAAACGCAGCAAGAGGTCCGCCAGGGCACACGACCACGTACGCACAGGCACAGCTAGCACACTCTCACACATCATCCGTTGCCTGCCTCTCATTTCAAACAAACAGACCAACCCAACCCTGAGGGGCCTTTGCTCCAAGTTCATTATTCACAGCGAGAAACTGGTTTTACTTCGCCCGCGCCCGCGATGCGTGGCGTGGCCCGTGAGGGGTGGGTTTGGGTTGGATAGAAAAGCTTTATATAGATAGTTAGGTCAGCAAACTCAGGCGAAACGAAACGGAAGGCCCAGCTAAACGGCCCGAGAATGGTTTGTTTTCTCTAGCGCGCGCATTGTGAGCGAACCGCGCTCTCTGGTGGGGTTGGGGTTGGATTTGTGCCTCAAGGAGGGGCTGAAATGTACATTGAATCTCTTCCCCGCTCCGACGCTGGTTTTTAATTGCTAAAACTGAACCACGCCCAAGCCGCCACGCGCCATTTCTATCCACCTTGCAGCAACAGCTCTCAGTCGCAGCCAGGCAATGTACATTGGGCCGCGTTAAATTGTACACTGCACCAAAAGCGCAGTGTCTTAATCTTGAAAACCCAATGTCCCGGCAGTTTACGACACCCCACTATCCAAGCCACAGATTTGCGCCTCTCTGTCCAGCCCGCAGCCCCGCAACCCCCCCCCCAACCGTTTTGACCTGGCCTTTTATTATACACCAAAGCCTAAACGAGAGGAAGGCAAAAAAGGGCGCGTTCTTAAGCGAGCATAGCCAGCTACTCTCTTGAAAACAGCGAGCCGAATGCAGAGTTTTTATCTATCGCTTTATTTCTAACTGCTTAAGTTTTTGGTGTACAGCGCGAGTGCAACCAGTTGAATAGAGTAGGCGCTTCTTTAAGTAAAATAGCTCGAGGTTCGGATAGTAAGGCGAAAGTTGAAACACGCTTTTGCTTCGGTTGGTTTACCTCTCGGATTCTCATATTGAAGAATAGCCAGCATCCACCAACAACTACAACAGCGTACAGTTGTAGCTGTGCTGTGCATCCGTACCGTAGTACTCAAGCTGCACAACTGAACTTCTCTCTGCTGTTTTTTGTTATTCTGCATCAACTTGAGACGTCTGGACATCCAGGGCTAGTAAAGAAATTTTATATTAGCAAGAACCGTTGCTGCACAGCGCCTGCATGCATCCTTGAGCCCAGTTAAATCAAAATTTCGAGACCCGGAGACCAGTAAACTGTGACAAAATGTAAGTTTAAAATTCTGTTGACCTAATTAAGATATGCAGTTCGATGTTAAAATAAATAATTTTCGTTCTTTTAGTGCACTTGCCATGTCTCTTGGCTTGCTTATACTCGTATCTAATTGTAATACTACAGTTTAATGCTACCATACTATTAGATAAAGAGGTTCCACCGTTTTCTTTATTTTAGTTTGAAGGCTGAGACTGAGTGCAGGTGCCCAGGCCTCTCTGGGCTCCAGCCGTATCTCTTGAGCTGTTCCTTCCGCAGTTCGTGTCTTCCCAGTTTAGGATTAATAGTATTTTAATTCTTAGCTCTGATTGCCCGGGAAATTTCTGTTTGTGTAACTGGTACAAGACATTGTGTTTATAGCTATGTATTTATAATCAATATAATGCATCATTAAGTATGACCTACTCAAAAATTTCTTAGAGCTGCGACACCCAGAAAATGGTCACGCGACCCCACTGGGGGTCGCGACCCACAGGTTGAGAACCACTGACTTAAAGAACTATAGATTTAGTGCCTCTATCTCCCGTAGTATCTATAGATTTGGTGCCCACATCTCCCGTAGTATCTATAGATTTGGTGCCCCTATGTTATCAGTGATGACCCAAAACAAAGAAATGACGCACATCGTAGGGGATACCCGACAGGCCACATCACAGATATGACACTCCAAAAAATATATCCGACCAGAATATTTCGAAATATGACACATAAAAGTTTCGCAAAAAACTATAAATTTTGCATTACATGCTACTAATAGTAGAAATGCGAAAATAATTCGATCGCAGCTCCAAAGGGTTTCAAATAAATCGCATTAGACACAAGTCCAGCTATTTTAGTTATATATATTATTTACTTGCAAATTTTATAATTATATTTTATGTGCATACGAATTTTAGTTATAATTAATAAGTTTTCAAATATTATATTATCTTTACATGTTTCACATGTTAGAAAATAGTTATATTAGCATGTTGAAATAGTGCATTGGTAGGCAGTCACCGAATGGGCAAATGTACTCCTGCCGGCATGCGACTTGGGCCGCTCAGCTGGGCCGGGCGGCTGCTGGGCTGCGGTGGGCGGCTGCTCAGCTGATCCGGGCTGTGACGCATCGGTCTGAGTAGAGAAATTGCAGTTATTGGTAGAGACAGGGCAGAATGGTAGAGACAGGGCAGTTATTGGTAGAGACAGGGCAGTTATTGGTAGAGACAGGGCAGAATGGTAGAGACAGGGCAGTTATTGGTAGAGAAAGGGCAGAATGGTAGAGACAGGGCAGAATGGTAGAGACAGGGCAGAATGGTAGAGACAGGGCAGAATGGTAGAGATAGGGCAGAATGGTAGAGACAGGGCAGTTATTGGTAGAGACAGGGCAGAATGGTAGAGACAGGGCAGAATGGTAGAGACAGGGCAGAATGGTAGAGACAGGGCAGAATGGTAGAGAAAGGGCAGAATGGTAGAGACAGGGCAGTATGGTAGAGACAGGGCAGAATGGTAGAGACAGGGCAGAATGGTAGAGACAGGGCAGAATGGTAGAGACAGGGCAGAATGGTAGAGACAGGGCAGAATGGTAGAGACAGGGCAGAATGGTAGAGACAGGGCAGAATGGTAGAGAAAGGGCAGAATGGTAGAGACAGGGCAGTATGGTAGAGACAGGGCAGAATGGTAGAGACAGGGCAGAATGGTAGAGACAGGGCAGAATGGTAGAGACAGGGCAGAATGGTAGAGACAGGGCAGAATGGTAGAGAAAGGGCAGAATGGTAGAGACAGGGCAGAATGGTAGAGACAGGGTAGAATGGTAGAGACAGGGCAGAATGGTAGAGACAGGGTAGAATGGTAGAGACAGGGCAGAATGGTAGAGACAGGGTAGAATGGTAGAGACAGGGCAGAATGGTAGAGAAAGGGTAGAATGGTAGAGACAGGGCAGAATGGTAGAGACAGGGCAGAATGGTAGAGAAAGGGTAGAATGGTAGAGACAGGGCAGAATGGTAGAGAAAGGGCAGAATGGTAGAGACAGGGCAGAATGGTAGAGACAGGGTAGAATGGTAGAGACAGGGCAGAATGGTAGAGACAGGGTAGAATGGTAGAGACAGGGCAGTTATTGGTAAAAATATTGCTCTTCACCTTCACTTACCATTAACTGGAATCGATCAGACGCGGCGAGCTCTTTCTCAAACGACTTTTGCCGCTTAGCGACGTCATAGCATTTGCCTTTGCGGCTTATCAGCTGTTTTATGAACTCCAATTGTTTGGACATTTGGGTTAATTTATTGAAAAAATGAAATTAATTGACAAATAGAAATCTGGCTTTTTGAAAGGCCAACTGAAGTCCCATTTTATATGAAGCGGCAGTTTGACATCAACAAGTTCACTCTAATTTTCATTGGTTCGGAATGGGTGGTCAAAATATTTCACGTTCATAGTACGTGTCAAATCCACTATGCTTTTAGACTCGAAGGGGTGGACTGCTTCATTTCAGTAGTGACTCATTTTGACACCAAATTACTTTGATTCAAAATGAAACATGCGCATTAACCAGCATGAAACATACATTAGGTACAATATGCCCCACTCACATTCACAGCCTCATTCACAGCCTCATTCACTGCCTCATTCACAGCCTCACAGCCAGACTCACTGATCGACCCTAATCCAGTTTGGGTTTCGAATACTCAGTTATTTCTGCATTTTCAATTCATTGAGTAGCTCTGTGAGATCCGCTGCTGTCAATATACAGTGGGCAGTGGATAACAAATAAATGACACACAATGAATTGGATAGGAATTAAATGAATGATGCAAAATAGAAATTCGAGAAATAGATTAAATATGCAAGAAAAAGACGTATATGCTCAAAAATTAGGATGAAGTCAGTCATCAACAAATCAAAGAGTAGATAAAATTTCTCTTTGGTGACTAAATAAAGTTTACAATTTTACATATTTGGAACTGCTTGACACTATTCTTTACGATAATGGCGCAATCATAAGTTTGGTGCAACAAATTTGCTTAGATAGGTGTCTTCCACCATGAACCACCATCACTGTCACCGAGCATTGCGCAATCTTGAGCATACCCAGAGCACGTATTTGCTTTTAAGCAATCGTGAGAACTGCGATTCTTATCTTTACTCAAAATCCAGCTACAGTGGAAAGATCGAGAAAAGCGCGAAACACACCTCCAAACAAACCGCTGTGCATAATACAAAACAATATATAGATAAAAAGTGGAACGCTCACAGCAGGTGACCAAACCAAAAGTAAAAGCAAAGCCCAATTGTATTTTGATAAAAAGCCATTACTAAAGAAGCTGGCGAAATATTTCTGAGCTAACCTGTCAATATCAAGTATAAGTTAAAATGTACGAGCGCAGTAAATTCAAACATGGATTTAAACTATAGCGGCGCTGTCAATATATAGAATTAAATGGAGAGCTTAGAAATGACACTCAATGGGGCTGATATACACAGGTGCAAAGATGACGCAGAGCCCGCTACTCTCAGCATCTCTAACTAGCCCTGTCGCTGTCAATATATAGAATTAAATGGAGAGCTTAGAAATGACACTCAATGGGGCTGATATACACAGGTGCAAAGATGACGCAGAGCCCGCTACTCTCAGCATCTCTAACTAGCCCTGTCGCTGTCAATATATAGAATTAAATGGAGAGCTTAGAAATGACACTCAATGGGGCTGATATACACAGGTGCAAAGATGACGCAGAGCCCGCTACTCTCAGCATCTCTAACTAGCCCTGTCGCTGTCAATATATAGAATTAAATGGAGAGCTTAGAAATGACACTCAATGGGCTGATATACACAGGTGCAAAGATGACGCAGAGCCCGCTACTCTCAGCATCTCTAACTAGCCCTGTCGCTGTCAATATATAGAATTAAATGGAGAGCTTAGAAATGACACTCAATGGGGCTGATATACACAGGTGCAAAGATGACGCAGAGCCCGCTACTCTCAGCATCTCTAACTAGCCCTGTCGCTGTCAATATATAGAATTAAATGGAGAGCTTAGAAATGACACTCAATGGGGCTGATATACACAGGTGCAAAGATGACGCAGAGCCCGCTACTCTCAGCATCTCTAACTAGCCCTGTCGCTGTCAATATATAGAATTAAATGGAGAGCTTAGAAATGACACTCAATGGGGCTGATATACACAGGTGCAAAGATGACGCAGAGCCCGCTACTCTCAGCATCTCTAACTAGCCCTGTCGCTGTCAATATATAGAATTAAATGGAGAGCTTAGAAATGACACTCAATGGGGCTGATATACACAGGTGCAAAGATGACGCAGAGCCCGCTACTCTCAGCATCTCTAACTAGCCCTGTCGCTGTCAATATATAGAATTAAATGGAGAGCTTAGAAATGACACTCAATGGGGCTGATATACACAGGTGCAAAGATGACGCAGAGCCCGCTACTCTCAGCATCTCTAACTAGCCCTGTCGCTGTCAATATATAGAATTAAATGGAGAGCTTAGAAATGACACTCAATGGGGCTGATATACACAGGTGCAAAGATGACGCAGAGCCCGCTACTCTCAGCATCTCTAACTAGCCCTGTCGCTGTCAATATATAGAATTAAATGGAGAGCTTAGAAATGACACTCAATGGGGCTGATATACACAGGTGCAAAGATGACGCAGAGCCCGCTACTCTCAGCATCTCTAACTAGCCCTGTCGCTGTCAATATATAGAATTAAATGGAGAGCTTAGAAATGACACTCAATGGGGCTGATATACACAGGTGCAAAGATGACGCAGAGCCCGCTACTCTCAGCATCTCTAACTAGCCCTGTCGCTGTCAATATATAGAATTAAATGGAGAGCTTAGAAATGACACTCAATGGGGCTGATATACACAGGTGCAAAGATGACGCAGAGCCCGCTACTCTCAGCATCTCTAACTAGCCCTGTCGCTGTCAATATATAGAATTAAATGGAGAGCTTAGAAATGACACTCAATGGGGCTGATATACACAGGTGCAAAGATGACGCAGAGCCCGCTACTCTCAGCATCTCTAACTAGCCCTGTCGCTGTCAATATATAGAATTAAATGGAGAGCTTAGAAATGACACTCAATGGGGCTGATATACACAGGTGCAAAGATGACGCAGAGCCCGCTACTCTCAGCATCTCTAACTAGCCCTGTCGCTGTCAATATATAGAATTAAATGGAGAGCTTAGAAATGACACTCAATGGGGCTGATATACACAGGTGCAAAGATGACGCAGAGCCCGCTACTCTCAGCATCTCTAACTAGCCCTGTCGCTGTCAATATATAGAATTAAATGGAGAGCTTAGAAATGACACTCAATGGGGCTGATATACACAGGTGCAAAGATGACGCAGAGCCCGCTACTCTCAGCATCTCTAACTAGCCCTGTCGCTGTCAATATATAGAATTAAATGGAGAGCTTAGAAATGACACTCAATGGGCTGATATACACAGGTGCAAAGATGACGCAGAGCCCGCTACTCTCAGCATCTCTAACTAGCCCTGTCGCTGTCAATATATAGAATTAAATGGAGAGCTTAGAAATGACACTCAATGGGCTGATATACACAGGTGCAAAGATGACGCAGAGCCCGCTACTCTCAGCATCTCTAACTAGCCCTGTCGCTGTCAATATATAGAATTAAATGGAGAGCTTAGAAATGACACTCAATGGGGCTGATATACACAGGTCAAAGATGACGCAGAGCCCGCTACTCTCAGCATCTCTAACTAGCCCTGTCGCTGTCAATATATAGAATTAAATGGAGAGCTTAGAAATGACACTCAATGGGGCTGATATACACAGGTGCAAAGATGACGCAGAGCCGCTACTCTCAGCATCTCTAACTAGCCCTGTCGCTGTCAATATATAGAATTAAATGGAGAGCTTAGAAATGACACTCAATGGGGCTGATATACACAGGTGCAAAGATGACG
>NIVC01000714.1:0-57500 GCA_002269645.1 Macrostomum lignano
TTTCCATTTTTCCTTCCTTTCACGCAGTTTTATTCACGGTAGAACTGCCTATATAGACAGCAGGGTTTTGCGAAGTGTTGTACACTGAGTGTTTTTCTCTCCAGGGTAGAGCGACCGAGTGCAGAGTTTACCCAGAAACTGTCTGTCACACCCCAGCTAAAAGTTTGGCCGTCATTTTGATAGCAAAGGGTAGAGAATAAATTGGGGGTTGAGCGGCAGGAGAGTACATTCATTATTGAGAGTGCACTCGGATAAGATCTCTAACCCCATACCAATGAACTGCGAGCTGCATGTACGAGTAAGATGTTTGTTGTTAAACGAGGGTCCTAGTGGGCTGGCCAAACCACTGAGAATAGTGGGGTGGGTCCTTAGAGTTTATGTGCTACTAACAGTAGCGCTATATGGACTTTCGTTCAATTCCTACAAAGACGGTCTAGTTTTTTATAATTTAACCATTATCTATCTCGTACTAGCTATCTCAACTACATTCAGCTATCTCAACTACATTTAGCTCCCTTAGTGCTCCTCCTTGAGGTGCAAAATGTACCTCCATGGCCCGCTCCCACCATGACCCTTCCATCGGTTTTCGATTTCGCTATGACCTTCAATCTATTAAAATCTTTATTTCGCAAATTTTTAGTCAGCCCAAGTACACAGCAGCCTTCATCCAGGACTACCAAGTGCTGCTGTGTGGTTAAAAAATTGCGTGAACCGAAAAAGTTAAAAGTGAGTGCATTGCAACACGAACACTCCAGCCTCTCAGCTACATCAGCTTTAGTGCTGCTGCTATATAGCTTTTAGTGTTTCGCTTCTTTTCCTCGAAAGAAGGACGAGAAAATGTTGAACGAAGCGTTGCACTTCAGGGTTCGTCAGCTGTTGCTGCAATTAAGTTTTTAATATTCGGGGATTTCTCGAGCGTTCGAAACATTTTCCCCGAGATGTCCGCAGGGGGAAGTTCGAAATGAATAAGCCGAGGAAAAGTTCAAGTGCTGGGGCAGAGGTCAGTTCTAACGAGGGAAATGCTCACGACTCGACTTTGAATAATCGCGTCCTTATTGTAACAAAATCTGTTCTATTATTTGAGTTTACGAATGTTAAATATTTCTATATTAATTTCCCAAGATTTGCATAGAATTCTCTTGATCTGCATAGATTCTCTAGATCTGCAAAGGTTTCTATAGATCTGCATAAAAGTCTCTAGATCTGAATAGATTTCCCTAGATCTGCATGGGTTTCTATAGATCTGCATAGGTTTCTCTAGATCTGCATAGATTCTCTAGATCTGCGTAGGTTTCTCTAGATCTGCATAGATTCTCTAGATCTGCATAGATTCTCAGATCTGCATAGATTCTCTAGATCTGCATAGATTTCTCTAGATCTGCATAGATTCTCTAGATCTGTGTAGGTTTTTCTATGCATAGATTCTCTAGATCTGTGTAGGTTTCTATGCATAGATTCTCTAGATCTGCATAGATTCTCAAGATCTGCATAGATTTCTCTAGATCTGCATAGATTTCTCTAGATCTGCAAAGGTTTCTATAGATCTGCAAAGGTTTCTATAGATCTGCATAGAAGTCTCTAGATCTGAATAGATTTCCCTAAATCTGCATGGGTTTCTATAGATCTACATAGGTTTCTCTAGATCTGCATAGATTTCTCTAGATCTGCATAGATTCTCTAGATCTGTGTAGGTTTCTCTAGATCTGCATAGGTTTCTCTAGATCTGCATAGATTTCTCTAGATCTGCATAGATTCTCTAGATCTGCATAGATTTCTTTAGATCTGCAAAGGTTTCTATAGATCTGCATAGAAGTCTCTAGATCTGAATAGATTTCCCTAAATCTGCATGGCTTTCTATAGATCTACATAGGTTTCTCTAGATCTGCATAGATTCTCTAGATCTGCGTAGGTTTCTCTAGATCTGCATAGATTTCTCTAGATCTGCAAATGTTTCTATAGATCTGCATAGGTTTCTCTAGATCTGCATAGATTTCTCTAGATCTGCAAAGGTTTCTATAGATCTGCATAGGTTTCTCTAGATCTGCATAGATTTCTCTAGATCTGCAAAGGTTTCTATAGATCTGCATAGAAGTCTCTAGATCTGAATAGATTTCCCTAGATCTGCATAGATTTCTATAGATCTGCATAGGTTTCTCTAGATCTCCACAGATTTCTAGCTGCATTGATCTGTTATGGATTTCTCAGTCATCGGCTGTCTTGCAGCTAAAACATATTCTTATACCAATGGAATCTGTCTAGTGTGTGACATATGGCGTTTTTTATCCCTTAAGTGACTCTAGTCTAGATGTGTATCGAGACTGTGGGGGGTCTGAGTGATCCCCTAGCCATATAAAACACTCTCCCAAGAAACCGATAAACTGACTGCCATGCAATGAGATAAAAAGCTCTCTGACTGCACTGAGCTGCCAGCGAACTGGCAACGGACCATGGCGATACACGCGGATTTCCACACTTTACACAGCAACTTAAAGACAAGGAGTTGCCCTGCTGCGATGCAATATATAGCCCATGGTTTACACGCCGGCTCTGCGGCTGCGGACTGAGGCTGAAGACAGAACGGCCAACCGCTTTATGATGGAGAAAGTGCTGGAAGCTGCCCACTCCCCCCCCCAAGTTTCTGGCCCGTGTAGCCGACCGAAAATCAATTGAGGCCGGGATCGATTTAATGCGGGGCGACGAGGCGCGGGACGGATAGGGGAGACCGCGGCTGCTGCTGGCGAGGGCTGGGAGAACCCGGCCAGAATCCATAATTTCAATCACTGGCTCTGTTTTTGCTGCGACGCTCAGGCCTTTTAAAGTGGCATTTTTAGCGCTTTGAACCTGCGATCGGCATCTATCTATCTATCTATCTATCTATCTATCTATCTATCTATCTATAGTAGAAGGCATGAGGGGGCTTCTGGGACAAAATTTTTCACTTCCTCCATAATCCACCTAAATCCATCCATATAATCCCTGACAGAATCAGAAAAAAAGGGGGTCGCACCCGCTCACAAAACCTCCTCCATAATCCACCTAAATCCATCCATATTATCCCTGACAGAATCTTGAAAAAGGGGAGGGGTCGCACTTGCTCCGAAAACTTCGAACATAATCCTATTAAATCCATCCATATTATCCCTGACAGAATCAGAGCATAACCGGTGTCCTAATGTTATGCTCTGAGGGTTTATGCTCTAAGCATAAAAGCTCCAAATCCACCCATAGCATGTTCGAAACAATCAGAAAATAATCTGCATTCTTCTCCCCACATTCAATCCGAAGCGGCGAAACCAGATCCCCAAGACTTTAAATCATCAGCGCAGGGTCCTCACCCTTTGAAAAAAATTAAATTCTCAATAAAAAATGTTTCCAGTTGTCTCTCCAGGTTCTTATTATACTCAGCCCCATCCATTGTACAAATCCAAGTACCGATGCAAACTAGAATGCAGCGAGTACATGAGAAAATATTGGCCTGACGTTGATATCAATGGCCCTAATATTAATCAAGCACTTAAATCTCACTGGTTTGAAAAACACGGAGTAGTCATTAACGATTATGACAGCTACTATAACTTTGCTGAAGTTATAAGGCAATTGAAGTGGCCAACTATAAGGTTGTACCTGGTGGCTTATATCGTAATTTTACAAGTCTGAAGACGACTCACATTCTCTCTATAACAATTGTTAGCACAAACTCTTCCCCGTTAAAATCGACACCAACTCCATCCTCTGTTTCAAACTGCAGAACGATTTCATGTATCTCTCTATTACTCAGAATCACTCTTTTCACGGGGTTTGGCTTTTGCACAAGCATTTTGCCACCAGCAACAGAGTTTGAAATGTTAAAAAGTATGTTGGTTCGTTTGCCTTTGAATATCCAATCATGGCTCAGATTGCTACGAATTAATATATTCAAACCTTTGACAATGTCAGCGATATTTGGCGCCAAGTACATACCGGATATTAGCCGGGACACAGCAACAGTGCCAGGCGCCTGCAGCGGGCTTTGGTCTGTGGCGCCACCATAAACTCTCTTTTCAAATCCCAACTCGCGATACCAAGTGCCATCTTTAAACTCTACCTCTGCGTCCTTATGAACTTGCAAGATAACTCTCATGACAGTTAGATCATAAGTTAATCTAACAGGGAACAGTTTATTTTCTGGTTTGCTTTCATCCGGTATCTCAAAATGCTTTCGTTTAGTGAAGACGTTCTCCAAGAAGTAATTATAAGTATCCACGCTCTGTGTGCTGACAGGAAATATCACAACCTCTGTTGTAGTACGCTTCCATTTGTAATAAAACTTGTTATTTTCCGCTGTCACATTGGGAACATTTGACCACCCAGTGAAATCATTGAGATAGACGTGGTAATTCGCCTCGGGATCCAAACGAAGTGGTTGCTCCAATTTTTGAATGAAGATTCCGTTTGACTCAGTAATGCGACCCGCTACAGTGATTGGAATGCTCTCCTTAGAGTGTGAAACAATGTTGTTTAGTCTTTCGGCTATGGCTTCCATTTTTTTATTGAAAAAAAATTATTCAAACTTTACTAGACGAGTTATTGATCATATTGACCTTGATCTTCCTCTCAAATGCATAGATAATAAACAGATCAACAGCCGTTGCGGCACCAAATTCTTTCCGCTCGATATTAGTCACAATGTTAACAGGGCTATTGTCTGTAGGCATTTGTCTAGCAGTCACATCAACACCAAATATTGGATATAGTTTTTTTATACTGCAAGGTTGTCAAAACAATACCGTTATTCTCTTTGACAGCCAGGTCCGACAGTTCATTGTAAAACTTACTAATCTTGTTCTCCGAGAAATTCCCATTTTGTGGCAATGCAGGGTATAAATTGTCACTGATCTCATGTTGAATCGATCGAATGTTTCCATGTAGATATCTACCTACATTAGTTGTATTCCTCATAGTGACAATAATGTACCTTGGATTGCTACAGGAGCCTTCTTTAATGCAAATATTGTGTCTTGCGTCATTCCGCTCATCTCTGCACATATAAGCTGTATAAGCAACATCAATGTCTTTCTCAATCGCCTTCAAGTATTCAGCTTTGAGTGCAGTCTTGGGCTCAATAATTTCTAAGTACAGCTCCACGCTAGTTAGCTTAATCTCCATCGATGTATGATTGGCCCCCGACCAAATTCCTCTGTTCCGATCATCTCTAGTCTAAATGTGTAGCTAAAGTTGCTTGTCAACCGATTGAAACTATTACAGAAACCACTCATAAACCTCAAAGGTACAAAAATATCTACAGACCTAAACAGCGGATTCTTAGCAGCATCGTTCTCACCAACAAGAGCATAGTTGTATCTCTCCTTTCTCTTTTTGTAACCAGGGTCATTCTCATCTCCTGTCTGTTCATTGGGGATGAATCCAGCACCGCTCCCCATCTGAATAAAATCCGGGTTCTCAATCAAGCACTGGGTATCATAGACCACACCAAAGTTTGCTATTCTTTCCAATTCTGTACTTCCATTGGACACATTAAACTCTTTGAACATATAAGCCCAGAAATTACTGGTTAGTGCGACATCCGCATTGTGTAGATCATCATTAGCATGAGCGGCGTCTGCGCCTCCTTTAGTTTTGAATTGATACGTCATATAGAAGCCGCTCCTTAGACTGTGCACACTAACCAAATACGAACATCCATTGTATGTAAATGTCAGTGTTTGACCAGGACCAAGATTAGTTTCATTCTGATTTTCCTGACTGGGAACTCTTACCTGAGTCGCTTTGATTGTGCTATCATCACTCAAAATAGGCTTGTTAATTTTGTAGAAAACTGGTGTCAGTGGGTCGTTCATTTTTTAACTAAAAATAAAATAAAATAAGAAATGAAGCGAAAAAGTACACAGCAGATATCTGAATTGGAGAAGCTAGCACAAGCAGAGAAACGAGTTACCGGGCTAATAAATAAGGAGCAACAATCCTACAATGAATTCGTCCAAGCAGCCACCGAATTTCACAAACCCGGATACACAGAAGCGAAGAAAAACCTCGACACTGTGAAGGAAGCAGTTGATGATATTCAAGAGAGCCACTTGCAAAACACATTGGGTAAAATCCCATCTTCACCGGGACAACCACAGGCTCAGCAACCAGGACAACCAGTGCAGATGAATGTGAAGGATAACTTTTTTGGCCCCGTATTGGATGATGGAAAATATATTTTTGGAATTAGCGACTGGCGAAAAAATATTACCGGGGAACCGGCGGATTACAACATTGAAGTGACGAAGGAAACTATTTCAATCAATAAAGGCGCAGAAACTAAACGAATCCCCTTCACTCAAACTTTACTTGATTACATGACTAAAAATCAGAAAAAAAGATCCGAGAAGCAGCTAAAAAATTACAAAGATCTTGTTACCTTTGCTCTCGATAGGGACATAGACATTCTCAAGAACAACGGTGTTTTGAAAATTTTACATGAAAACGGGATTGTCTTGAACAATTGTAAAAAATACAAATACTTTAAACAATGGTTTGGTTTGCCGGATCAAGAAGAGGTCATAAGACAACAAACACAACAACCACAACCGCCACAACAACCACAACAGCAGCAACCACAACCACAACCACAACAACAACTACAACAACCACAACAGCAGCAACCACAAACACAACCACAACCACAACAACCTCCACCGCCACAGCAACAAAAAACCCAGGTTGAACAAGTACTTGATCAACTTGACACTGTAGACCCGATTCTTGTTTCGCAGTACAAAGATAGAAACCCTGATACTTGGCGACAATTAGAACAGTTCTCCCCAGAACGAATGAAGCGAATCAATGACAGAGTATTCACACCTAGGCTACAGCAACCCTCACCAGGAACATCCTTCTCTGACCAATCATTCGAATCACCACCAAGCTCTTCCGGAAAAGGCATGCCTGAATTCTACAAGCGAGTAGCGGTTCTTCTAGGAGCGGCAAAGACCGGAATGAAAGATGAGAATAGAAAAGAGTTCGTTCACATCCTCAATAAAATGCTTGAGAGAAAATACATCGATAAGAGGGCGAGAGAGCTTCTGCTTTCGCGGTTCAACAAAAAATAATTTATTTCAAGTAAAAATGCCACTTATTTTCGAAAAAGACATTGACAAATACTATGACAAAGAGGAACTTAATCTCATTAAACGCGATCTGGACTTTTCCCTGCCGGCCACTATCCAAGAAAAGAACGCTCTGGGAATGGCCTTGCCGATTTGATCGCTCAGGGGCCAAGATTTTTAAGGTCATTGGAGAGAACAAAGAGAACATCAAGAACGTTGCCGAAGCGGCTGGCAGTGTAGCCACAGCAGCCAAAAAGATTAAAGATACGGTTCATAAAACCCGGAAATCAATACCAGATATTCAACCCCTTGCACCGAGTGCAGATAGTGTCGATCCAGCCATCTACGCAAAGATGAGAGCTGAATATAAGAAAGGAGGCGGTTTTAAATTTGACTAATTTGGTGCACCCTGACGGTAAAAGAGGTGTGAGGGTGTAGGACTAGTCGGATGTAGGACTAGTCGAAAAAAGACACACACATCCCGAAAAAAGACACACACTTCCCGCAAAGAGACACACACATACACATCCCGAAAAAAGACACACGCGTCTTAAATACACAAGTTTAAAAAGAAAAAGTTTTTTTTACATAAAAAATGGACTTCACAAACGACTTTCATCCCCACTGGACACGCAATCAGATAAAATTTGCTCACAACGAGATAATTCCAGGGCACTTCCGATGCATTGTTGTTGGCTCATCTGGGTCAGGGAAAACCTTCAGAGTTTTTAACATGCTCCTCAGACCTGGATTCCTCGATTATGACACACTACATATCTATTCACCCACTCTGTATCAAGATGAGTATAAAATGCTAGTAGCGGGCCTACAGAACAAACTCAACAAGGAAGATATTATTCAATGTTTTAGACATCAAAAAGACCTCAACAGCAACCCGGAAGTTGTAGCCACCGAATACGCAAAGCACATCCCAGACAATGAAAAATGGCAAAACATTAAAGTTTTCACTTATGGAGATCCACAGATAGATCCTAAAACTAAACTCTTACCTCAACCTGATGAACTAGAAAAGGGGAGAAAGCACCTGATTGTCTTCAATGACTGCATGACCGGTCCCCAGAAACAGATAGAAAATTATTTCACCCGGGGTAGACATAATAATTGCAATGTTATTTACATTGCCCAAAACTGGTTTGAACTGCCAAATAAAACAATTAGAGGTAACTGTAATTTGATTCTCCTTTTCCCAACCATACCACAGGATCGACTGAAACGATTTTATAATGAGGTCATTGCCCCAGCTCACATTACATATCCAGCTAAGAACTCTAACAGAACAATATCACAGGAGGAATTTGTTAACATATGCTATGAAAAGTGGAACCAACCCTATCAGTTTGTCATGATTAATAAGGAGAAAAGAATTTTACTTTAATTTTTCATTTAAAAAAATGTCTATTAATTTTGCTGGTGAGTCAACTACAGGCAACAGCACTCTCACAACTTCCTTCCTTGACAAGCGCTACATTAACACTGATGAAGAGATCCCAGAGATCAAACTGAATAAAAACAGACTGAAAGCCCTAGAGCGCTCCATGCACCAGTTGCAAATAAACATGGAAGATCTCAGGCTTAAAGTAGCTAGGCAGAAGTTTGAAAGTGATAAGCTTTATGTGCCGTTGTTAAACGCAACTAATGAACTTAGGTCAGAAATAACTTCGGCAGTCTCGCAAATCAACGGTTTGAGATCGACAGTTAATCTTCTGGGAAATTCCACTGATAGACGGATGCGTATTCTTGAAGGAGGAGTTTTCACAAACACAGCTAAAGTAAATAATTTAGAAGAGTTCATGAACCAGTCAACAGCATTGCATGATAGAATTAAAGAAAACGTCGCAACCAACACAGGTAAAGTAAATAATTTAGAAGAGTTCATGAACCAGTCAACAGCGATGCATGATCGAATCAAAGAAAGACTTGAAGCATTAAAGAGAAACGATGTATCACACAGTAGCTATCTAAACGGAATGTATAGCTCTTGGGGTAAAATAATAAGGAGGCTTAATCGTCTGGAGAGAACACTCAATCTTCGTGACATTGCTATTGATGAAGCAGAATCTACTGCTCGTCCGGTCATTTCTACAGATGAAATTATCAAAAAGAAAACAGATCTTTCAACCGGGTAGTTTTGTAATTTTTTTATTTTTTCTAGAGAAAAAATGGCCCAACAAAATTCTTTATACGATCAGTCTCAATACGCTGAACCTAAACTACCGACAGCACCAAACCCAATGGCACCGAATTCGAACACACAAAGCCTGAATGCACCGAATCTGAATGCACCTCAATATGAGCAACAAAAACTCTACCCCGTCATTTCATGTAACTCTCAACAGTTTCGACTAGTGGAGATTCAAAAAATGCGAGATGATCTTGAAAAAAATATTTTCCACAACACAAAGAAAATTAAACGCTATGACAGCCACTGTAAATTTTTCGACTACAGCAATATGATTCTAGGATCTGTGTCTGTTCTATCTGGATCTGCTGCGGCTGTCTCAACGTTGCCAGTCATCACAGCCCCAATCGCAATCCCACTCGGCTCTGTGGGTGCTGCGTGTGGACTTATTTCAGCAATTACTGGAGCATTAGCGCGAAACAGGCGAAAAAAACTAAAGCAGCTACAGGAGAAGCAAGTAAAAGAGAAAGGGGTGCACACTTCAATCATAGGGTACATTTCAAGGGCAATCGAGGATAAGTTCATTTCAGAGGATGAGTTCAAAACCATTCAGGATCTTTATGAACAATCAATTCGAATGAACTTGAACATGGTCGGTACTGATGACATGAGTCAGTGAGAAATGAACTCGAGAAATTTCTTCAACATTATGTGGAAAGAAAGTCGGCAAGAAGGACAACGAGAAATACACCACAATGAACCCTTATGAAACACAGCCAAGAATAATTTCCTTGTAGGTCTTTCGTGTTTTGGTCATTGCATACAAAACAGTCATGCACAGCTCACCGCAAATATCACTGCTAAGACCTTGGAGAATAAAGTCTGAGCGATAAATTTTTTTAGTTTTTTTCCCTTCATATAATTTCTTAGCTCTTCTGGTACTGCCGTCCCATAGCTATCGAAGTAATAACACTGTGCTTGCGATCGGGATCAATCACCCAGCAAACCCAATGAGATCCTGGCTTATCGGTGGTGTCAAAGTTCATGATGCCGCATTCTTTTCTTAGAGGAAAATCAGGCAGAGTGTCCCTCATAAATATTCCTCTAAAGATTGGGATTTCCAGTTCGTTAGCCAAATCTTCAAGAAAGTTATTTGTCGTCATTTTTTATGAGGTTTATTAAACTTTCTCTTAAACCTAAACCTAATCTCAACCTCCTAAACCCAATCTCCTAAACCTAACCTCCAATGCCCGAACAGTAGACTGTTAATATTGTCATCAAAAATGAATCTCTTGTTATCTGCACCTGACAGTCCAATCTTTTTTTGCTGAATTGTGTGAATAATATGGTTTTTGGATTGTAGCTTTGAGAACTCATGTGATGTCTTTTTGTTGCAATTCAAGGCGTCTCTGTATTCAGCTTCATTAATTTCCTTCCTAACCACGCGTTTCGGAATTCCCTTTGATTTTTTAATTGGGTCTGACGACTCACATTTTACAAAATAGGACTTTGCTCTCAACCCAATGAATTCAGTGATTATGTCACCAGCAATCTCGTCCTTCATTTTCCCAATCACTTTCTTGTTAGTGGCGTCAAACACTTGATCGCCATTCTGTGTCCTGAAAGATTCATCATACTCAGACAAGTCAAACAAATCTTTTTGCTGCAGCATGTCCTGATAAATGTCTTCTGTTTGAATGTCCATAATAAAACTGTCTGTGTCAGTGTACAAGAGTTTCATTTTATCCTTGTACTGCTGCTTCATGCCATAGAAGAACTGGTACATCAGACGTTTTGATTCGTCGAGAACAGTGACACCTGTATAGATCGGCTTGCGCAGCGTCACCTTGGTTTTGTAAAATATGATCACACCTAAGTAGCTATTAAAGATATGGAGTTCTTTGAATGTTGGCTTTGACATATTTGCTGAATAACAGCAGGCTCTGATGAGGTAACAAGTTTCAGGTTTGTTGTTTTCCTCTCATTTTCAAGAGTCTTGCCATAGACAGAGTTGTTGGCCAACTTAAAGAGGTTCTTGTCAAAGTCGTTGGTTGCTTTGGTCCTAAATTGGGTGTTCTTATCAATGTAGGGTTTCATCCACGCTTCCTCTGTAAATGTAAGAGCCCTGTGAACTTTGGTGACCCTGCAACCAAGTGAGATAAAATACTGAAGCAGTTTGTAATGGATTTTGTAACGTGTCTTGTTGTTTAGATTCTGTGTTAGTTTCTCTGTATGTTCTTTTTCTGTTCCTGACAGGTGCCAAGTTCCATTATTATCATTGGGAGTTTCGATTATTTTCGGGCACTTGATGTTCTCTGGGAAGGGTGGAAAGTCAGAGAAATAGTCGTGAAGCTCTGGTGGAATGTAAACATCAACTTCATAAATGGCAGCCAATGAAAAGTCCCACTTTAGTTCTGATGAGGGTAGCCATCGAAAATCTCTAACTGGAAGATCTTGACTCATCGCCCACCCGTAGAGATTATTAGCGTCCAAGTAAGTAATGTAGTTTGAGGGCTGCTCCTTATTGTAAGATTCAATGTAGGGATTGTTTGCTTTTGCATACCTGTTAACGCAAATTGAGATCCCCCCTCGTTTTGACGATTCGACAAAATTGTACATGTCAATGTCTGTAAGAAGTTCAATGTACCAATCTGGATCTTGATCCCATTTCATTTTAAGCAAAGATTCCCAGCTAGTGGCAGGGAGAGACACATAATGTGCTGGATCGAGGCCATATGCTGTGTACCAGGTGTATCTGAAGGTTTCAAACACATCGGCCAGCAGAAACACATCTGTGAAGAGGTAAAGCAGGTGAAACTGGAAGAAGTTTTGACAATTAAAGTAATTATAGACATGCTTCGCGTGCTCATAGTCTTTGTCAGAGATGCCAGAGTCTGTTAGCTTTGAAAAGAATTTCTCCTGTGGTGGTAAACCTTCTTCAAATACGTGATACCCAGTAATATTCTCATAGGGGTAGAAGCCTTTCTTTCTTAAAAGTTTAAATGATTCATCAGTTCTTGCAAATATCTTTGTATATGTACATTGTTCATCTTTTAGATTCTTGCTTAGTTCGTCTAGACTGGCAGCTAGAAATTGATATGAATCCTTCAGTCTTATCTTACCTTTACTGTTACCCAAATTATCCTGTTTAATATCAACACACTTAAACTTCTTGTTTCTGCGATGCAATCAAGGTGTATGTCTGGAATCATGCCGATTTTTTCAACTATTAAATGCATGTCATAGTTCTTTGCGTTGTGACAAAATATCGTTAGATCATGAATGTTGATTTTAGCTTTAGATTACAGGTGTTATGCGCTGCACCTCTAAATTTCCCAGTAAAGTGGCAGTGGTCCCTAACGGTGGGGTTTTTAAAATCAGTGCAAGTTAACTGTTTCCTGCAGATGTGGCAATGAGTTGCTGATAGGAAATTGCTTTCATCCTCCTCAGTCATCATTATTGGAACAGGTTGAAGAGTGCTAATTACTCTTTGCAACTCTAACATTCTGGCAATAAACTGCTCCACACACTGGTCTCCAAAGAAATAATTATACTCAACAAGTCCTTTTGTATTAATAAAGGCATATGCTACTGAATTGGGGACATGTTTTTGAGTTTGAGTTTGTTTTTGAGTATGAGTTTGTTTTTGAGTTTCTGGCATGATTGAGCATTCGAAATCAGCATATACAACAAACGGGAGCTTCTCCATCTTGTGATAGTTCTTAAAACGGAGATACTTCTCTTCAGCTGAAGGAAGAGAGCAATTGGTCGGGTGATCCTCGCATGATAATTCATGCTCTGTTAGTTTTTCAAAGCGTTCAGGTCCACTGTAATGCTTAAGGCACAAGCGGCAGATGGCAACAGCCTCGTGATGATTATTCAACTGTTTGTGAATGAGTCTTGAAAGATCTTTAATCCAAACATAGTGAGCCTCCTCTAGTAAATTACCAATCACTAGAAGATCCACTTCAGTCCGCCTTTTCCCCTCAGGATCTAAAACGTCTTTGCTACATCTGACCGGTTGAACTTTCTCAGTTTTTTCACTCCACTGAAAGACTGTGATTCTAATTTTGTTATTAAACACTTCTTCTAGCTTTGGGATCTGAGAGATCGCCAAGCCTCCTTTGTCAAACCTGATTCCCTTCTTTTCACATTCGATGAGATAGTGCTTGAAATAATTTTGATAATTTGAGGTTCTTTCGGGGTGGTGAGAGACACTATCATGATGAAGTGCAGAAAGAACTGCCAATAGAGCACAGCAGTTGTCTTTATTATTAACATTTATGCAAGCTTTTTTGCCGGCTAGCTTATGCGGGAGATCTATATAAGAGGAGTCTTTAAGTGGGTCATATTTCATGACCATAACAGTCGCTCTTTGAATCCCTCCCACGACCCATCCGGAACCTCTGGATGTAAACGCTTCAATTTTCTTAGTGACATCTTGAAGGAAAGGATCCAGTGTGTCTGTAGGGGTGAATGGCTTTGCCTTTGTTGTCATGTAATACTCGAGATGTTCAGTGGGTTTTGCAGGCATATAAAACGCAATCTTGAATGATATCTGTAGTTTAAAGGTCTTGCGTGTTTTGAGTGTGTGATCAACAACTGATTGGATGCTGTCTTTATAGTCGTAGATGTTTGCGGTGGTGCCGTTTATTGGGATTGTGTACTCTATGTAATGTTCTGTAAACTTCCTCTGTGCAAAATTAATCTCTTCAATGGCAAGCTCAGACTCTTTTAAATGTATTAATTGCTCTAATTTCTCTTGTTCCTGCTTATTTTGTGGGTACTTTGCTTTTTCACCAGTGAGAGTTTCGTATTTGTTAACTAAGTTGCGACTCCTCTCTTGGTGTTCCTTTGCAGGATTTTGTATAGGCGCATACTGGTTTGATTCTAATTGTTTTATGATTTCCAACTGTTTTTCATAGCTTCCCAGGTGACCAGGGTCGGTGTTAAACTTTTGTTTACATTCTTTTCTTAGTAAATTACTTTTGTCTTGAAATGAGACGCCTTTTGAAAAATATTTGTTGACTAAATCTCTTGCTGGATTGGCTTTTGGCATTTTTTCTCGAAAATATAAAAAAATTTTGAGGGTGACCACCCTGATAGAAAAGTTGAACTGTTTCTACATCCTATCAGTAGCTTTAGGTTTATGAAGCTGGATAAAGTGGGGTTTTAAACCTCATCACATGCGCATTATTGTAAACCCAGCATTGTGCAGTGTCATGATGGCTTTGACAATGTCAGACTTGCTTACAGAATTTTCATGCACACAAGCATCATGATCATCACAATCATCAAAATCAGGGCAGCCCTCTCCTGCCTTAATTGTTATACCTTTGTCTCTTGCAATCTTTTGTAATTCTAGCTGGTGGGCTCTATCATTCCCAGCTTTAACAGCAGTTGCTACACCTCCAGCTACACCACCTGCGGCACTTACGGCACCTGCAATGATTGGGATAAGAGCTGCTAATGGTAGGATTCCTCCTGACTTTTCATCTGTGATGCTGTGTCTTTGTTCATTACATTGAACTATTTGCTGCACGGGATCGATTTTTACTTTGGCACCTTTAATTGATATAAGACCTGGTTTCTTTGATTCAATGATTTTATTGAGTTTATTGATGGTTCTGGTTTCAATCTTTGTCATTTTTTGTTTTAATATTTTAATTAATTTCTGTGTCAGCTGGTATCACTAGGAGTTCAGCTCTAGTGAATGACCGCGTGGGGGATTTAGGGTTAAAGGCCTGAGATAAAAAGTAATACTCTCCAGAGTCGGAGGTAAAATGTCTGTCTATTTTATGTACATCAAGGCTGAAGTATGGATCTGTAGCTCTTCTTTTAGTGTCCTTCTCTAGCTCTCCAGGTAGATATAAAAAGCGTAGAAACTCAGAGTTTGTCAGTATGTATGGTGATTCAACTCCCGGTAGCTTAGGGTAGTTCGAGGTGTGTTTTGTGTTGTGCTTGTTGTCTGTTCTATGAGATGTCTTAAGTTTGACAATGTCTTGTTTAATTGCATGGGACGGTTTCAATCCAGTCATGCGTGTGACTTCATTGTTCAGTTGCTCTATAACAATGGGGAGTCTTTCTGTCCACTTGGTATAGTACTGCCCCGCACTCAGTTTGAGTTCTTGCGCTGTCTGCTTAGTGAATAGTCTCTTGGCTAGAGTTAAATTAAATCTCTCAACGTACGCTTGGTCCCTGTGCAGGTCTGTTCTTCCGTAGCGAATCTTCGTATTTTTCTTTTCCATAAGGGATTTGACTGCACCCATGAATTCCTTACCCGGGTCGGTCATAAAGGTTTGGGGGTATCTGAGCGGAGAGTTTTTATAAATATCTTGCAGTGCGGCTGCAACTGCTTCTGATTGTTTAGTCTTTAGTGGGCGAGCTTCCTTATATCTGGAGGCAATGTCTGTAATGGTAAGAGCATACTTGTAGCCTGAGTCATTGGGGAGAAACAGAAGATCTGCTTGGTGCGCCTCATTAGGTTTATAAATACTGAAATGGGGCCTTTCAAATTTTACTGGTGGGAAATAGACTTGAAAGACAGCCTGCTTAGAGAGCCATTTTTCTACTGTAGCTTTTGGCTCCTTACTCAGCTCCATGAGTTTACTAACGGCATTTTTGCCTACAAAGAATCCTTTGTCGCTGTAGTAGAGTTTTTTAAGTTTCTGATCTGTCATTTTTTAAAAAAAAATTTTAAATAAAATAATGCAGCGCTCTGGTGGTAAAATAGATTCACATGGACTGATAGAAAAGCTTCCTCATCCAAACAAAGGCTGGACAGTTCCCGGCTATAAATATTGCGGGCCTTTGAATCCTCTTGAAATACAGCTGGATGGAAACAACAACCCAAATCCTGGACATGAGCCTGTGAACGAGCTAGACTCTGTCTGCATGTGGCACGACGTTAAGTATAGGGATTATCCAGAGGAGAAGAATCGCTGGGACAAAGAAATGCTTAGGAGACTAGACAGTATAGGGACTTCAAGCGGATTTCGTGAGTCGATTGCTAGGAAATTAGTCAAGGCGGTTATTTTTGGTAAGACAAAATTGGGGTTGGGGATCGACGGCGAGGGCGGGTGCATAGGGAGAGAGGGTGGGTGCACGGGGAGAGAGGGTGGAGGCTCGGGAACAGGGTTTATTTTGTGCGCTCCTAACAATGAACTGGGAAGACTTTTGAAAGATATGGGGGTAGAGAGAGGCGCTTGAGTCGGGAAGGGTTTAACTACGAGCGTATTATTCTCAGCCCTGGCCAAACGCAACAGCTGCATTTTTAAAAGTTGAGAAAAGTAGCCCTCTAATCGATTTTTGCGAATGTATTGGTAGGAATTTTGTCCATACAATCTTAGGAAAGGAAAGAGTGAGGTTGGGAGTCTTAGCTCGCTTTGCTGGTGTTGGGTGCTTGTGTAGAGCGGGTGGGGTGGCTTGATCGATCGAACGCAACAGCTAGTAACAGAAATTTCGCGTAGATACGAGCGCATGTACATTTGAAAACGATTTTTAGCTCTCTATATCTTCACACGCATTGTGCACTGAGAAATAGAAGCGACAGATTATAGTTTTTTATGTGCAACTACTTTACGCTTCTGCTGCTCGACTGAAACCGTAATGGCTTCTAGTTCATCTATGGATGTCGATTGGTGTTTAAACCTGTCTGGCGAAACAGCGAAACGGAGACTATGCGAGGTCTTATCTGAGACTTTAGTAGAAATCAAGGATCCAGTTAGAGCTGCGGAGAAAAGACAAAAAATCGCCAGATTTTTCGGGCTCAACGAAGAGTTGCTGCAAATGGAAGTCCTCACTCTAACGCAGCGGCAGAAGAAGGAGGCGAGTGATCGCATGGCGGCGCTTGATGCAGAGCGGCGAGCTAAGCGCAAAGAAGACTTCAAACGGAAGCTCACCGCCTCACGAATTCCCCAAGCGGATGTTGGGATACCTTCCGATAATGAAGGTGGTGATGTGGTAAAGCGTCTGCAGTGCGCTCTGCTTCGTCTGAAAAGGTCGCAGAAGAGTGGTCTGCTTCATGCGATCCAATGTGGAAAAATTTTGTTGACATTTAAAACCGGTAACAAAAACTACGATAGGAAGGCCCGAAAACAGAATTTTGACTATCTTCTCGATAAAGTAAAACCTCAAGGTTTCGTCGGCCAATCTTTATATGAAGTTATTCAAACTGGAAAGTGAATACCCTGGTCTTAAGCAAGTCTCGCTGCCGCTTCGTGATCTGAACGCTAATATGTCAACATTAGTTGAAATCCTTGAGGATGATCAGTCATGGAAGCAACTTGTCTGAAAATAGAAAGCGCTAGCCTGCTTCGGATTGGTCAGAAAAAGCCAACGCGTTGGCATTTTTTCCTATTGCAAGAGCAAAAGAAATAATTTTTTATAGAAAGCGCTAGCCTGCTTCGGATTGGTCAGAAAAAGCCAACGCGTTGGCATTTTTTCCTATTGCAAGAGCAAAAGAAATATTTTTTTCTAGAAAGCGCTAGCCTGCTTCGGATTGGTCAGAAAAAGCCAACGCGTTGGCATTTTTTCCTATTGCAAGAGCAAAAGAAAGAATTTTTTATAGAAAGCGCTAGCCTGCTTCGGATTGGTCAGAAAAAACCAACGCGTTGGCATTTTTTCCTATTGCAAGAGCAAAAGAAAGAAATAGTTGTATAAGATATAGTACGAGTAATTATTTTTTTTGTTAAATATTTTTGTATTTTACGCACGCTCTAGCTTGCGTTCGATTGGCCAGAAAAGGCTAACGCGTTAAAAATTTTTCCTATTCTGGTACCAGCTGTGTGTGACATGTTATTTATGATATACTACAACCCCACCTGCTGTAGGGGTTGTAGCCTAGTGGTTAGGGCGTCGGACTCACGACTTGAAGGTCGGGGGGTTCGATTCCCGATCCCACTGCAACAATTTGTGTCCTTAAGCAAGGCACTTTACTCCGCATTGCTTCAGTTCATCCAGCTGTAAAATGGGTACCAGCATTAGCTGGAGTAATTGAGGGTGTGTGTGGCGACCCCCCCCAGTCCTTGGACTGAACAGCCGTACGCAGCTTTCAGATGAGCTGCGCAATAGCTGCGGCTGAGCTGTCGGTTGCACATCTGCCCATTGGTAATCAATTATCAATTTATTAATTATGATATGCTATTTACTCATTCTTCTAAATAAAAAGTGACAGACACAATCTTCAAACCAGCTTTGCTGATATTTAATTTAGATGAGTTTGTCCATGTGCTGATTTATTATTGGATAATGCAGAATTTAATGTTTCGGCTTATATTTCGAGACACCTGATGCGAGTAAGCCAGATAAAAAACTGTTCCCTGTTAAACTATCCTATGATCTCACTGTAATGAGAGTGGTCATGCAAGTTCACAAAGATGCGGAGGTTGAGTTTAAAGATGACACTTGGTATAGGGAATTAGGATTCGAGAAGAAAGTTTATAAGGCAGAATCCGCGGCGCGGACCACCACTCAAGCGACGGGGGCCGTTATCATGGCCCGGGAAAGTGTACGCGGTTTGTTCCTAGCACCCAATATAGCAGAAATTGTAAAGGGTTTGAATATTCTAATCAGAACTAATCTCAGTCTTGATTGGGTATTTAAGGGAAAGCGAACTAATATTTTGTACAAAATCTCCAACTCTGTAGCTGGAGGACAGATGGTGGTAGAGAAACCAAATCCAGTGAAAAGAGTTGTATTGAGTAATAAGGAGATTCACGAGATTGTGCTACAGTTTGAGACTGAAGATGGGGTGGGTGTTGATTTCAACGGTGAAGAGTTTGTATTGACGTTGATCATTGAGAGAATGTGAGAAAAGAATTACAATTGCCTAATGATTTCTGCAAAGTTATAGTAGCTGTCAAAATCATTATTGACTACTCCATACTTATGAAACCAGTGTCTTTGGAGAGCTAGATTAATATTAGGGACATTGATATCAACGCCGGGCCAATATTTTCTCATGTACTCGCTGCATTCTAGTTTGCATCGGTACTTGGATTTGTACAATGGATGGGGCTGAGTATAATAAGAACCTGGAGAGACAACTGGAAACATTTTTTATTGAGAATTTAATTTTTTTCAAAGGGTGAGGACCCTGCGCTGATGATTTAAAGTCTTGGGGATCTGGTTTCGCCGCTTCGGATTGAATGTGGGGAGAAGAATGCAGATTATTTTCTGATTGTTTCGAACATGCTATGGGTGGATTTGGAGCTTTTATGCTTAGAGCATAAACCCTCAGAGCATAACATTAGGACACCGGTTATGCTCTGATTCTGTCAGGGATAATATGGATGGATTTAATAGGATTATGTTCGAAGTTTTCGGAGCAAGTGCGACCCCTCCCCTTTTTCAAGATTCTGTCAGGGATAATATGGATGGATTTAGGTGGATTATGGAGGAGGTTTTGTGAGCGGGTGCGACCCCCCTTTTTTCTGATTCTGTCAGGGATTATATGGATGGATTTAGGTGGATTATGGAGGAAGTGAAAAATTTTGTCCCAGAAGCCCCCTCATGCCTTCCACTATCTATCTATCTATCTATCTATCTATCTATCTATCTATCTATCTATCTATCTATCTATCTATCTATCTATCTATCTATCTATCTATCTATCTATCTATCTATCTATCTTATCTTTCTATCTATCTATCTATCTATCTATCTATCTATCTATCTATCTATCTATCTATCTTATCTTTCTATCTATCTATCTATCTATCTATCCATCTATCTATCTATCTATCTTTCTATCTATCTATCTATCTATCTATATACTGTTTAGTTACCTGTATATAATTACATAAATGACAGCTGTTGTCGGAAACGCTAGAAATCAGTGCTCTACAATTTGCTAAAGCCACCCTGTTAAACTTCTTTTCTCGGCGCTCTGCCGCTCAGATTTTCTCTGGGGATTAGACAAGAAATCAATGCGCTCTCTGGGGTGCTTGAAGGTCGTCTTTGACGCTTTGGGAGTGACAGGCCAAGGTGAGAAATTGACTGTCAGGGGTTATGCTGGGTAACTGGGGTAATCCAATAGCTACCTGATTGCATAGCTCGCATATCACGATTGAAGTATGAAAGTAGGGCCTTAGACACTGAGTCCTGAGATACTCAGACACTGTGAGACAGACAAACAGACAGACAGACAGACAGACAGACAGACAGACAGACAGACAGACAGACAGACAAACAGACAGACACACGGACAAACAGACACACAGACACACAAACAGACAGACAGACAGACAGACAGACAGACAGACAGAGACAGACAGACAGACAGACAGACAGACAGACAGACAGACAGACAGACAGACAGAAAGACAGACAGACAGACAGACAGACAGACACACAGACAAACAGACAGACAAATAGACAGACACACGGACAAACAGACAGATAGACAGACAGACAAACAGACAGGCACACGGACAGACAGACAGACAGACAGACACGCAGACAGACAAACAGACAGACACACGGACAAACAGACAGACAGACAGACAGACGGGCACAATTTTAAGTTTTCGCGAGCACTTCCGTCCTAAATTCCGCATCAGAGTATGGTTCAAGAATTCCAGTTCAAACGCTATAGTTCGCTCTGTTTATAACTGCAGTTGCAAGCTTTTTAGACTTCAAAAAATGCGCATTGAAGCAGTTCGTTGTGTCTGTCGTGGTGTCGTGGGAAGCATCGATCTGTGCAGCTGCACATCAGTTGTCGAATCCCCGGTTAGAGAGGCCTAGCCGGAAGCCAACACGGCGTCAGGGAGAGTTTTGTGTGAAAGAATGAAGAGAGGAGGCTGCATGGGAAAATGCGGAACTGCATGTCACGAATGGGAGGGGAAGAGTTTGTAGGGAAGTCACAGCAGTTTAAACAGCTATTAGCTTCGGAATGGCACAGATAATATACTCTGCTTTTATGGTGGCAGCACTTTCACTCCGCCTGGGCCGCACTCGATTCGCGATGAAAACTAGAAAAAAGTGAAAGTTTTTTTTCGTTGGCAAGCATTTTGCTCCGCAAGGCTGTGGAGCTGCTATATAGGCAGATGCCCATTATTCCTTAATGGTCGCTACATTTTTTCACAATTGAGCTCACGAGGTTTAAGGGGCGAATTCCCCGTGGGTTTTCTTTCATAAAAAAGCTTATCCTTACATTCACGGGATAAAATGGGTTGCTTCCAGGTGCACTCTTCTGTATTTCTAAGTTGGGGTGTTGAGAAAGAATTTTCATATCAGACAGATCGCTTAAAAATGCATTATCAGAACTTATCATGACTGTCTCCTCACCTTTCACATCTTGTATTCTGTCGAAAATGTGTGATAGTTATTCTATATTTTGTCAGATCAGTACAGGACAGCACAGAAAACAGACTGTCATTGTTGATCCATTGTCCTCTGATTATTAAAATGGAACGGATAACATTCAAAATCTGGTTAAAATAGGCCACAGCAGAGGTCACAGTAGGGGTCGCAGCAGGGGTCACGGTAGGGGTCACAGTAGGGGTCACGGTAGGGGTCACAGTAGGGGTCACGGTAAGGGTCACAGTAGGGGTCACAACAAGGGTCACAGCAGGGGTCATAGCAGGGGTCATAGCAGGGGTCACAGTAGGGGTCACAGTAGAGGTCACAACAAGGGTCACAGAAGGGGTCATAGCAGGGGTCACAGCAGGGGTCACAGTAGGGGTCACAGTAGAGGTCACAAAGGGTCACAGCAGGTCACAGCAGGGGTCATAGCAGGGGTCACAGCAGGGTCACAGCAGGGGTCATAGCAGGGGTCACAGCAGGGGTCACAGCAGGGGTCGCAATAACGTGTAAACCATAGAATCGCAGTTATGATCGCAAACTCACAGCAATTGAAACCACAGATGGAAAATTTGCACAATGCAGGCCGAACAGTTAGGAATAAAAGTGTCATTTGTGTGTCAGTTGTCATTGCGCAGTGTCAAGCAGCGCTCAGCACGGGGTACTGGGCCCTGACCCGAGCGTTCGCCGGTCCCGTCAACAAGTTGGCCCGTGCCCTACCGGGTACACCTGGTGGCAGCCCCGGCATGCCTTTGAAGTTCCTCGCCCGCCTGGAGTGCATGACAGCGGCCAGCAGGCCCAGCCCGGACTCAAGTTTCCGGTCCTCTCTCGCGCCGAAACGGTCCATGAGGATCTCGATCGATGGCCGGGAGAACAGACAGCTGATGCAGAGGAAGATGGCCTGCAGCGCCTGCAGCATGAAGTGGATGTGCCACAGGCAGACGGACTCGCAGCTGTGGTAGAGCAGCAGTGCCGTCAGGGCGAACAGCTGCACAATGCCGTTGGCCAGAGCCAGCTTGGCGAACACTCGGAACCGGTGCACAGCCGATCGGCTGTCGTATTTTCTCTCCTCAGACATGGCATCGAAGATGCAGCCGAGACGGATGAGGGCGGGCAGCTGAGCAGCCTGGAGCAGCAGGCAGGGCAGCGACAGCAGGTAGGCGTACGACACCGCCGATGGACGCAGCGATCTGAGCAGCGCCAGATGCGGATGCGCGCAGTTCCTGTCGCGGTAAAGCTTGGCCAGACTGCTGCTGAGGTAGGACAGCTGGCCGACCTGGGAGATGGACTCCGCGAAACCGTGCCACGAGTGCGGCTGTCTCGGAGACGCCTCAGCTGTCCTGCTGCTGCTGCTGCTGTTCCGCTCGACAAGGAACGTCGTTGAGACGCCGTCGCCGCCGCCGCCCTCGCCGTTCAAAGTCCCGAGTATTCCGGCGGCGAGGAACGGCGCCGCAGTGAGGAGGCTGGCGGCCGCGCACCGGCAGTAGGGAGCGCAGGAGCGCAGGCGGATCAGAGGCTGGGCCTGACGATGTCGCCGCTCCCGCAACCAGAGGTGCAGCACCGAGGCGGCGCTCCAGGCGGCCGTGGCGACCTCCAGAAAGTGCAGCGCGGCATTGACCGGCGCCATGACCTCGGCGGGCAGATCGTCCCGGTCGAGGCCGCATGCAAGGAGCTGCAGCACTGCGCAGGCCGTGTGCAGGCTTAGCGCAGTCAGCAGCTGCCTGCCGTAAAGTCGGCGAAGGTCTCGGAGACGAACGACGAGGCCGAGGTGGCCGCAGTAGGCGGCGAGGCAGACGGACATGCAGATGAGCGGCAGCGGAGCGAGGCCCAGATCGGCTGGCGCCGGAGACTCGGCAGGCGGCGTCGGCGGGGAGGCCGGCAATGGCTGAATCGGCTGCGGCATCAAAGCGGTTGCTATGGTAACCTGTGGCCGGTCCGTTTTGCGCGGTAATATCCTGCATCAGCTGCCGTGGGATTCACTGCCTAGCAGCCAGGCTTTATTGGGGCAGCCGGCCAATGGGATTGCGGCAAATTGCTGAATTCACTCCCCACTCTTGATCCAATCCAGTTTTTCTCTTTCTTTCCTTGCTAGTGACTCCTCTCTGTCTCTATAGACACCCACTTTTCTCTATAGACCTATTTCTGTCTCTTTAGACACCCATCTGTCTCTATAGACACCTATCTCTGTCTCTATAGACACCCATCTGTCTCTATAGACACCCATCTGTCTCTATAGACACTTCTCTCTCTATAGACACTTCTCTCTCTATAGAAACCCATCTATCTCTATAGACACCCATCTGTCTCTATAGACACCCATCTGTCTCTATAGACACCCATCTGTCTCTATAGACACACATCTATCTTTATAGACACCCACTTTTCTCTGTAGACCTATTTCTGTCTCTATAGACACCCATCTGTCTCTATAGACACCCATCTATCTCTATAGACACTCATCTATCTCTATAGACACTTTTCTGTCTCTATAGACACCCATCTGTCTCTATAGACCTCTCTGTCTCTATAGACACCCATCTATCTCTATAGACACCCATCTATAGACAGACACCCATCTATCTCTATAGACACCCATCTATAGACACCCATCTATCTCTATAGACACCCATCTGTCTCTTCTTTAGGGTGTCAAAATATTCCTTCAATCAAGCAGATGAATCAAGCAGATCAAGCAGATGATCAAGCAGATGAAGCAGATGAGGTTTTCGAATTAAAACACTCCTTACTTTCGAATCCAAATGAATTACACAGCAAGAGCCGCCTCTCCCGTGTAGTCCAGCCATTGGGCTTTTATGTTTTACTGACCATAGCTAACTGTAATTCGTTTGAAGCTGTCGGGACCTGCAGCTGGGAGAAACCTGATGCCATGATGAATTATTGAGCAGCTGAAAAACGCGCACCGAAGCACTGCAGATCGTTTTTTTCTGGGAGCTCCTGCTTTTGCCAAACTACAAGCTCTCCCTTTCTCTTCTCTGTTTCATGCGCAATGCAGGTAAAAGACCTTCGCAGCTAGCGATTCCAATTTGGAAAGAGTTCGTTTGCATGTTTAATCGAGTATGCCGGAGCTCGGCATCAATTGAGCATTCGCGATTCAAAAATGAAAGAGAATTATCAGCCTAGACGGCTGGGCTTTTATTAAAACCTGAGTAGCGGGACTCAACCCCCGAATCTGTTATTCCTGATCAGTGCTGGCATAGAAATCTTTCTCTTCCTGTCTACTTCTCTCTCTCCCTGTATACTTCTACCTGTCCTTGTCTACTTCTCTCTCTCCCCCTTTCTACTTTTATCGCTCGTGTATATTTCTATTCCTCCATGCGTAGTTATATCTCTCCCAGTCTACTTATATCTGTCTACTTCTATACTTCCCTGTGTAATTCTTTCTTTCCCTGTCTATACTTCTATCTCTCCCTGTCTACTTCTATCTCTCCCTGTCTATTTCTATCTCTCCCTGTCTACCTCTATTTCTCGCTGGCTACTTCTATCTCACTTTCTCACTTCTATCTCACTTCTATTTCTATCCTTTTCTGTCTACTTCTATCCCTCTCTGTCTACTTCTATCTCTCCCTCTTATATTCCTTCTCTCCTCTCGCAGTACTGGGCAGCATCTCTGGCCTCTTAATAACCTTATCAGTCAAAGCATACTCATTCGATCCAACAGAGCTCAAAGTTGGCAACGATATGGGCTACTCGTCAACTGCAGAAAAGTTCGAGGAGCAGAGACGCGGCAGGGATTTCAAAGATTAAATTCGTTACGGGCGGCTGCCCTATCAGCGCTGCGGGGGAGCTCTGGGGCTGCGATTCTGGGGTGAGGAGAGGGGCAGGGGACTGCCAAGGGCATCAGCTGGAGAAGCTGCATGGGTTGGAGGGACAGTCAAGAGTAAGAGATGTGCAGCGAGACTCCTCGAGGGTGAGACAAAAGTAACACATATTGTCTAATTCTCTGCAGTGCCTTGGGGGCTTGGCGTGTGCATAGTGCAGATGTACACCTCTAAAAAATCGATCAGAAAGTCAATGCAGCAGCAACACTCAAAGCAATTCTTTAACCAAAAAAGGAACCGAAGTGTCCTTACGTACTGAAAAAATTCAACTCAATTGTGTACTATTAGAAAAAAGTAACTAATTTTTCAATGAAAAAAATGAAAACAAATAAAACCGGCTTGTCGCTCCGCGTTAAAAGAAAAAATGCCTATGTGACAATATTAGCGGCCTCCAAAATCGATTCCACAGTAGTACGACAGGTGGGGAAAAACTTAGTTAATAAAAATCCCTATGTAAAAATTTGCTCAAGTTCTGCTCGAGTCGCAGAGTTACAGCATCACAGGGGCCAGCTGGTGCCGCTTCCTGGAAGTCCACACCAGCTCGGAGCGGACCCGGACCTCGCCTTCCAGCGCCTCGTCGGCGGGTCCGTGACGCCGGGCCTCCGCCCAGCAGGCGGCCGTCATCAGCTCGGAGCTCAGCCAGACTCGGCCTGGCCAGGCGGGGCTCAGCTGCAGCGCCGCCGTTGCCCCGGCAACCAGCCGGGCCAGACTCTGCCTGGTCGAGGCCGGCTCCGCCAGGACGCCGTCCTGCAGTTGGCGAACTTGGCAGGCCAGCGACTCCGGCCTGGCGTGCCGGCAGCCGCTGCCGCCGCCGTTGCCTCCGACGGACGCCAGCAAGCCGGTGGCCACGGCGCACTCGTCGCACTGGCCGGCCGTCAGCACGACGGTCTCGGTGGCGAGTCCGGCCTCGCCTCCGCCGGTGCCACCGTCGGTCGCCACCGCGGTCACGAGCTGCAACAGCTCCTCGCAGCTGCCGCCGCCGCCACCCGGCCGATGGCTGTGCAGCTCAAGCAGCGGCTGTCGAAGTTGAACGCCGAATTCGAAGCCGGACTTGCTAGCGGTTGCTAGGCGGCATCGATCCGCTGTGTCTGGCAGCCGGGTGAGCACCAGAGTGCAGGCCGGGGTTCGAGTCTCCAGCGCTGCCGGCTGGTAGACTCGCAGGCTAACGCCTTCGACCAGCTCAGCTGAGCAGCCACATCGCCTGTTGGTCTTCGCTGCTGTTTTGCTCGCCAAAGCTGTCGTGGATTCGTCGTCGACCAGCTGTCGGTGACAGCAGAGCCTGTGCGAGCTGTCGCTGCCGATCTCGAATTCGTTGAACTGCCTGGCGCAGCCGGCCTGCCGGTGAACGCCAGCCAGCGCGACCTCCTCCAGCACGCTGCTCTGAGCCGGTCCGGGGCGCGCAGTTTGCTTGATGCGCGCTTGGCTGGATGAAGCCAGCCGGAGCTGCTGGGCGGAGCAGCCATCCAGTTCCAAGCGACGTGTCGAAGCCTCCATGCTGCAGGGCATCTCGGAGGCGGCCACAGCCGATGTGGCTGAGGACAGCTCGGCTGGTCCAGAGATCACAGGCTGCACGGAAGTCGCGCGACCTTCGTGTGCGATGCCGCAGACGGCTCTCGATGTTGACACCGCTGCGGCGCTTTTCTCAATGCCGGGAATTTTCTGACAGCGTGCGGCTGCTTCGGCTGACGGACCCGCCACGGTGCAGGCTGCTGTCGTTTCCGTCTCCAGCGCGCGACGTCGCTTTGAAGTCGGCGTCTTCAGTGTCGGCAGCCGACAAGCCGCAACCGCTGCTGGCTGCTCCGTCTGTGAAGCGGCGGTGGAGTCAGCTTGGCACAATGAGCAGGCTGCGCAGCAGGCGGTGCCGGTCTCGGCTATAGCGGCGTCGTGAGCACCGCTGCCGAGGCCCAGCGCCGACTCCTCCAGCAGGGCAGACGCGCGCAACGCCGTCGCTCCCGATTTGATCAGCGAATTTTTTTTCGACTCAAACAGCCGACGCTGGCAGACGGTTAGGCAGGCGGTGCAGACGCCGATTTGAGTCGCGTGGTCAATCGACGAAACCTGCCGCTGTTGCGACGACCCCGCGGAGGCAGCGGATTCGGTCCGAGCGACTCCTGGAGGCGGCGGTCTGCAGACGGAGACTTCGAAACGGCTGTCCAGCTCTGCGGCTCCGTCGTCAAGTCCGACCAGCGGCTTCCCCAGGCAGGCGGACTGGCGGGCAGAACGCTGCTGCAGACAGGCCGCGGTGCCGACTGCCAGCTTGCCAGCAGCGCAGACGGCGGTGGCCTCCAGGCTGGTGTCGGTGCGCAGCTGCTGGGAGATCCTCGACGCGGCGACGCCCTGAACGGCGTGATGCAGCGGCCTGAGCGGATGCAAATGCGCGGCGACGAAAGCCTCCTCCGATGTGCTTGGCGGCAGGGAATGAGTTGAGTCCTGCGACCGCAGATCCGCGTCAGTCTCCGTTGAGGTGACACCCTGGCTGATCAATCGGAAGGCTCGGTCGAAATTGTTGACGTCGAACTCGGAGCTGTTGACGCTCGCGGAGCCGGAGGCACCGCGGCTGCTGTAGGTTGTCGGGAAGCTGGAATCGTCTATCAGCGCCAAATTCTTGTCGTCGTCGTCAGTGGGTTTCGCTGCATCGGCCACGACGGCGCTCAGTAGAAGCGTCGGTCCCGCCTGGTTGGCCGCCCGAGGCTCGTGGCTGCAGTTGCTGCACAGCGCATTCGCCGCTGCCGCCGCCGACGGCTGCTCCTCAAAGCTGGTCTCCATCTCGGTGAACGAGATGAACTCACCAGCTGCCGCCTCGGTCGCCGCGGCTCTGGTGGCTTCGGCCAGCAGCCGAACGGCCTGTTGCCACAGGCGGCGAGTCAGCTGCGACGTCGGTCCCTGCGGCCGCGCCTGCGGCTGCTGCTGCTGCTGCTGTTGCAGCTGCAGTCGAAGCTGCAGCCGCCGCAGTCGCAGGAACGGACTCACTGTCGAGTTCAAACTCCAACGAGCCGAGTTGACGCGCTCGTCAGTGAATGACGATACGAGACTGCTGCTGCTGCTGCCGCCGCTGCCGCTGCTGTCGCTGCTGCTTACGGAACTGCTGCTGCCGCTGCTGCTAGGAATTGGCATTCGGCCGCTGCCATTGCTGTTGCTGCCCGACACCATCTGGTAGCAGCAGCCGGTCCCGGCTTGGCCCGCCGCCGTCGCCAGTGGCAGCCGCTTCACCAGGCGGCGCACCCGCCAGCTGCCGCCCAGACTGCAGACGAGGTCGGCAAGTCGACGTGCGCTGGCTGGGAAGTCGCCGCCGGACTCGTTCATCAACACCTCGACTGGGACGGAGACGCCAGTTTTGCTTTGCTGCTGTTGCTGTTGCAGATTCTGGTGCTGCAGTTCTGCTTGCTTCTGGTAGCGATGATCGACCAGGATTGAGCAGCCGCAGGTGGTCTCAATGTCGGCAAGCAGACGGTCCACATTGGGGTCAGTAGAGAGCAGCTCTGCAAGGCGTTCGTCCACCCAGAATGAAAAGTACACCACTGTCTCCTCTGCGGATGCAGCCTCATCACTCTGTGGAGCATAATCTTGCTTCTGCTGTTGCCTCTGCTGTTTCTGCTCTTTCCCAGCTTCCCGAACAGCAGATCTGCGTGTTTTTGCGAGGAGTTTTGAGGTGCTGATTGGATTTGCCTGCAAGGTATGTATTGAGCCTACGAATTGTGACCTACAAATAACCTGTGCGTTTTAACCAGATGGACTTTTCGTGTGCCAACTTTAATAAGGTAAAATTTGTGTTTAAGTTAGCCTTTCTTTCGAATAGATAGTCTTTGTTTGCTTTGATCTAATTATTTGATCTAATAGAGAATCTTTATGTCTAATAGATAGTCTTTGTGTCTAACAGAGAGTCTTTGTGTCTAACAGAGAGTCTTTGTGTCTAACAAAGATTCTTTGTGTCTAACAGAGAGCCTTTGTATCTAACAGAGAGTCTTTGTGTCTAACAGAGAGTTTTTTGTGTCTAACAGAGAGTCTTTGTGTCTAACAGAGAGTCTTTGTGTCTAACAGAGAGTCTTTGTGTCTAACAGAGAGTCTTTGTGTCTAACAGAGAGTCTTTGTGTCTGACAGAGAGTCTTTGTGTCTAACAGAGATTCTTTGTGTCTAACAGAGATTCTTTGTGTCTAACAGAGATTCTTTGTGTCTAACAGAGAGTCTTTGTGTCTAACAGAGAGTCTTTGTGTCTAACAGAGAGTCTTTGTGTCTAACAGAGAGTCTTTGTGTCTAACAGAGAGTCTTTGTGTCTAACAGAGAGTATTTGTGTCTAACAGAGTCTCTGTATCTAATAGATAGCCTTTGTGTCTAACAGGTACGTTTCTGTCTAACAGGTACGTCTCTGTCTAACAGGTACGTTTCTGTCTAACAGGTACGTCTCTGTCTAACAGGCTCGTCTCTGTCTAACAGGCTATGTCTCTGTCTAACAGGTTCGTCTCTGTCTAACAGGTTCGTCTCTGTCTAACAGGCTCGTCTCTGTCTAACAGGCTATGTCTCTGTCTAACAGGTACGTCTCTATCTAACAGGTACATCTGTCTTCAACGTGCTTAATAATTTTAAACATTTTGCATACAAGACAATTGTGGTACTACTAAACACTGGCATATGCATAATTTGTTGTCCTTTATTCTCAATATCACGAGCTACAAACCTTGAAGCAGATTTCAGCTGCTGCTGTTCCTGAACCCTTGATTTTGACTGATGCCGATTCAACCTCGCTGCATTCTGCGAGGCCGATGCCATGCATGGGCCAGGTTGTCGTCTAGTTATGGAAAACTAAAAAATTGAATAGCAACAAGGGTGACTTATGCTCTGGCGTTTGGTGATGACAGTTCCTGGTGCCGTGGTGTGGTTTATTTTAAGTGTGTGTGAGGCTTGAGCTGGGCTCAATTGGCCATAGACTTGCCAATATTGTAGTGAGCGTTTTCAGCCTAAAAATAGACAGACAGACAGACAGACAGACAGATAGACAGACAGACAGACAGACAGACAGACAGACAGATAGACAGACAGACAGACAGACAGACAGACAGACAGACAGACAGACAGACAGACAGACAGACAGACAGACAGATAGACAGACAGACAGACAGACAGACAGACAGACAGACAGACAGACAGACAGACAGACAGACAGATAGACAGACAGACAGACAGACAGACAGACAGACAGACAGACAGACAGACAGACAGACAGGCAGACAGACAGACAGACAGACAGACACACAGAGAGACAGGCAGACAGACAGACAGACAGACAGGCAGACAGACAGACACAGACAGTGGTACATACAGTCGTACATGTACTTTCAAAGCATCTCGATTATTTGTTTAAGCTACAAGCTAAACTTAAACTAAATTGAAACTTTAAGAAACATTCGGACATGAATTGCTGATTACCTTTCTCAAACAGAACCCACAGCCAAGCAAGCACATTAATGTCAATGTTGAAGAAAACACGCGTACTAGGCTGAACAAGTCAAACAAGAACACCCGGCCCAGTTCAGTGAGCACACACTGCTGCATGCATAGCGATAAGGCACAGCTACAACTTCTATAAGGCCGCTATAGCTGCTAAATTGAACAATTAAAATACCGCTGAAAATTGCAATAGCTGTTTGCACTGTACAAAAGTACAACTGTTAACTTCCACAGAGCCTTTGTTTTAAGTTTGACAATTGCAGGCTGCAGAGCCAGCCCGGCTCTCGCATAAAGCGAGTGTACATGTTTGACGAAATGAGAAAGTCAGGACCGCTGCACTGTACATCCGGCCAGCTGCTTGGACTCAACCGCAGGGACATCAGGACGGTGACTATGGCCCTCTCGGGTCTTGGCTGCTTTGCCAGGCATCGTCACCTCCAGGGAAAAATCGGCAGTGAGGAATGCCCCTTCTGCCTCTCCGGTGTCAATAATGCGGAGCACTTCATCTGTGAATGCCCCGCCGTTACTCAGGACAGGCTCAACTACCTCGGCCCAAACCCGGACCTCTCCGACGTTTTCAGGCCCGAGAATCTCTGCCAGCTCGTCCGCTACCTAAGGGCTACCGGGCAAGCGACAATCCACCTCCTGGACTCTCCGGAGGGGGACCGCGCTGCGGACACCGGCGCCACCAGAACTCCC
Organism: Macrostomum lignano; assembly: GCA_002269645.1. Taxonomy (NCBI): domain Eukaryota; kingdom Metazoa; phylum Platyhelminthes; family Macrostomidae; genus Macrostomum; species Macrostomum lignano. Next base: position 31,515 of record NIVC01000714.1, read on the forward strand.
TGCGCGACACCGCCGCAGCACCAGCTGCCCGTGGTCGCCAGGGGCTAGCGAAATGGGCGGCAACGCCTCCTCGCTGTCTCCGGACGCACGGAGCCCCCTGCAGCTGAGTCAAGTCAAGTACTGTACACCCTATGTGAGCGTAATCAGGGATCAGCAGAATGGATATGATTGGCTTTGTTTCTTCTCTGGCTGTGGGCAGACCAGATGTCGGCGAACTCCGGCCCGCAAAGCCTCTCTACCTGACCCTCCGTCCTTTGAAACTTCACATTAGCAATCCGGCCTGATCAAGATCTGTCTCTTCTCCTCTCCTCTCCTATTCTCTCCCTCCCTCCCTTCTCTCCTCTCCTCTCGTCTCGTCTCCTCTTCTCTCCTCTCCTTTCCTTTCCATTCTCCCTTCTGCTCTCCTCTCCTCTTCTCTTTTATCCTCTACTTTCCTCTACTCTCCTCTCTCCTTCCTCTGGCCCACAGTCATTCACTAGGTTCTCTATCTGCCCTTGAGTTAAAAAAATTGCCTACCCGTGGGGTAAGCTGTCGACTAATAAGTAATTAATCCGATGCCCGAAACCCCCTACTAGTAGTAGGTCAAGTATTTTTTTAGCGCCAGTATAATGAAAAAGCAAACTGCTAAAGCTTATATTTCTTGATGCAAAATTTAGATTTTATCTTTACATATTTGCGTACAAACATACAAATTTTATTTATACATTTCAATTAAAAATTATTAAATTAAAAAACACAGACAAAAGTTACAGCTACCAGTAATAATGCACAAATTCACAGGTATAATTAACGACCAAAATTAGTAATATATGCAGCTTAGAATTAGTTCATATATGCAGTAACACTTCACGCGAAATTAAAAGAAACAAATGCTTATTGATATCTTTTCTTTTGAGCATTCCGCAGCGGTTTTCTTATTTAAATTATCAAATCAATAAATTACCTCTAAAAACCCACGGTGAGTCTGATACCCTCTCCTGACTGACAGTTTGATCACCTCCCAGACTGACAGTCTGATCCCATCTCCTGACTGACAGTTTGATCCCATCTCCTGACTGACAGTCTGATCCCATCTCCTGACTGACAGTCTGATCCCATCCTGACTGACAGTTTGATCACCTCCCAGACTGACAGTCTGATCCCATCTCCTGACTGACAGTCTGATCCCATCTCCTGACTGACAGTCTGATCCCATCTCCTGACTGACAGTCTGATCCCATCTCCTGACTGACAGTCTGATCCCATCTCCTGACTGACAGTTTGATCACCTCCCAGACTGACAGTCTGATCCCATCTCCTGACTGACAGTCTGATCCCATCTCCTGACTGACAGTCTGATCCCATCTCCTGACTGACAGTCTGATCCCATCTCCAGACTGACAGTCTGATCCCATCTCCTGACTGACAGTCTGATCCCATCTCCTGACTGACAGTTTGATCACCTCCCAGACTGACAGTCTGATCCCATCTCCTGACTGACAGTCTGATCCCATCTCCAGACTGACAGTCTGATCCCATCTCCTGACTGACAGTCTGATCCCATCTCCTGACTGACAGTTTGATCACCTCCCAGACTGACAGTCTGATCCCATCTCCTGACTGACAGTCTGATCCCATCTCCAGACTGACAGTCTGATCCCATCTCCTGACTGACAGTCTGATCCCATCTCCTGACTGACAGTTTGATCACCTCCCAGACTGACAGTCTGATCCCATCTCCTGACTGACAGTCTGATCCCATCTCCAGACTGACAGTCTGATCCCATCTCCTGACTGACAGTCTGATCCCATCTCCTGACTGACAGTTTGATCACCTCCCAGACTGACAGTCTGATCCCATCTCCTGACTGACAGTCTGATCCCATCTCCAGACTGACAGTCTGATCCCATCTCCAGACTGACAGTCTGATCCCATCTCCTGACTGACAGTCTGATCCCCTCCCTGACAGTCTGATCCCCTCCCTGACAGTCTGATCACCTCCCAGACTGACAGTCTGATCACCTCCCAGACTGACAGTCTGATCACCTCCCAGACTGACAGTCTGATCCCATCTCCTGACTGACAGTCTGATCCCATCTCCTGACTGACAGTCTGATCCCCTCCCAGACTGACAGTCTGATCCCATCTCCTGACTGACAGTCTGATCCCATCTCCTGACTGACAGTCTGATCACCTTCCCTGACTGACAGTCTGATCCCATCTCCTGACTGACAGTCTGATCCCCTCCCTAACAGTCGGATCCCCTCCCTGACAGTCTGATCCCCTCCCTAACAGTCGGATCCCCTCCCTGACAGTCTGATCCCATCTCCTGACTGACAGTCTGATCCCATCTCCTGACTGACAGTCTGATCCCATCTCCTGACTGACAGTCTGATCCCATCTCCTGACTGACAGTCTGATCACCTTCCCTGACTGACAGTCTGATCCCATCTCCTGACTGACAGTCTGATCCCCTCCCTAACAGTCTGATCACCTTCCCTGACTGACAGTCTGATCCCATCTCCTGACTGACAGTCTGATCCCCTCCCTAACAGTCGGATCCCCTCCCTGACAGTCTGATCCCCTCCCTAACAGTCGGATCCCCTCCCTGACAGTCTGATCCCATCTCCTGACTGACAGTCTGATCCCATCTCCTGACTGACAGTCTGATCCCCTCCCCTGACAGTCTGATCCCCTCCCCTGACATTCAGTTGAAACCGGCAGGCGCCCCAGCACCAAGCACCTGGTCAAGCTGGTACACCCGGCAGATGTCAGTAACCAGCCGGTCCATCAGCCCGGCGCTGGCCTCGGGCCACAGAGCTCGATACCAGGGCTGCCGACTCTCGATTTCGCCTGGCAACCGTAGGCCAATTAGTCGCATAGCAACTGCGATGACGCCCAAGCTAAGCGCCTGAGGCGGATAGGACAGACACAGCGGTGCGTGATAGCTGTCCCTCAGGACGGACCAGGCCAGCGTGGGCAGGCGGGACTGGCGCAAGGCGCCTGGCGGCATCCAATCAGCGATGGCGCTCAGCTGATAAAGCAGGTGCGAATGCGGCAGCTGCAGCTCGGTGCTGAAGCCGACCGCGCGAACCAGGAAGAGCTCGCAGGTGGCCAGCGACTGGCGTAGGCCATTGTACACCTGATTGTTGCCGCCCTCCAGCGGCTCCTTGTCAGGGTGCAGCGTCCTGGGAGTTGGGAGATTCAGATCACACTGTCAGGGGAGGGGTCAGACTCTCAGGGGAGAGGTCAGACTGTCAGGGGAGGGGTCAGACTGTCAGGAGAGAGGATCAGACTGTCAGGGAGATGAGGCTGTCAGGGTGGGAGCCTGGGAGGGGTCAGACTGTCAATGGAGGGTTCAGACTGTCAGTGGAGGGGACCAGACTGTCAGGGGAGAGGATCAGACTGTCAGAGAGGGACCAAACTGTCAGGGGAGGGGACCAGACTGTCAGAGAGGGAGTCAGACTGTCAGAGGAGGGGATCAGACTGTCATTAGAGGGGATCAAACTGTCAGAGAGAGGATGAGACTGTCAGGGGATGAGGCTGTCAGGTAGGAGATCAAACTGTCAGGGAGGGGATCAGACTGTCAGGGGAGAGAATCAGCCTGCAAATTAAAGCACTAAGTAGTATACAAACGCACTGATAGAAGACATTGATGATATCGCGTGAATAAACAGACTTGTCCAGCAGTTTTGCAGCCAGATGAACGCAAGACATTAGGAGAGTCTGGAAAATGAATATAGCAATAGATTCAAATTGGGTTAGGCCTAGCAAAACAGACTTGAAATGTTTTATTTTTACATTTCAAATAAATTTTACAGAAAACTCACATGAGGGTCCACATCGTCAATGCTGATGGATTTGTAGAATCGGTGGTACAGTGTGGCTGCCCCAGCAAATGTGGTTGCATCCAATTCCAATTTGATTGCTAAATTGTACAGATATTTGGTAAAATAAATTTTAAATAATTACACCTAACTAGAATGAATTAAAAATATGCATCGATTTCAAAACAAACTCACAGGCTTCAGTCAAGACAGATATAGCTTTGAAATGGTAAGATTCAGTTTGCCTATCCATAAATGGCTACTAGATTAGCTGCAATTTTTTGTTTCGTAAGCAGTGACAAGTATTAATATGTTATTACATTAATACTAAGTGATAGACATAGGTATTATCAATGTGTTATTTCTTATCTTATAGTTTTTGCCTAGCATTTTGTCTAAAAAAGGCTTAGCCTAACTTAAATTCAAAGTCTATTTGATCAATATTTGTATCAAGTTTTATAATTTGTTTGGCAATGTTAAACTTCAATGAGTATTATACAGTTTCTTTTTAGCTTTAGCATTTGCTAAATTAGTTGTTGCTAAACTGCTTGTTGCCAAATTCACTAGAAGCTGTATAGCCATGTCCATACCATAGGCCTAGGCCTAATTAAATCCAATAAAAAATTACAAATGATAAATTCAATCCCAACCTAATCCCATATCAAATCCTTTGGCTTTGAATCTAGTATACATGTAAGCAGTTAGCATACCCTAGAAGATGTTGTTATCATTTATGCCAGAATTTTCTAAGTATTCATTTGGTTTGGGCTTGGCATGTCATATACATAGTAAATTTAGTCTTAGTATGAATTCCAATATACATTTAACATGATCCAGATTACTATAGTCCAGATCATAGCAGGTGTAGGCCTATACTAAAATGAAAATTCATGTTTTTTTTCAATTTTATGACAATGTAGGCCTAAAATAATAAAAAAATTATGCCAAGACTAAAATTGTTTATATGCCATTTTTTCAAAGAATATAGGCCTATATTTTTAGGAATTCAAAACTTTTACTGAACTTTAAAATGGCTTTTTTTTTCTAAAAATTGATATTTTTTATTTTAATTTTGACTTTCTTGTGATTGTGTTATTATTTTCTATTTTAGGCCTAGTTTCTGATTATTTTGAAAGAGCTTTTGACATTGGTTGATTGTTTACTAGGCCTACATATACGATTACATTAGCCTTGAACTTGGCTATTTTTGTATACCAATTGTGTACTTTATGTTGAACCTAAAAATTCTATACGCCAAGTGTACACCAAGATTGTCAGTGAGAGCAAAAATATGCCTGAAAATTCTGGCATAAAGGCACCTTCTAAACTATGGCCAGAGTAGGCTAGGGCCTATGGAATATAATATTAGCATAGTCCTAGGATCCTAAAATAGGGACCTACTAAACTGGCAATTATTCAAAAAGTTTAAAGCTCCTACAAAAAATTATATTATGCATAGGCCTAATATAACATTGTATTTAATACATAATAAATGTTTAACATAATATACTATAATACTAGGCCTTAAAGTTAAGGCATACTGCCCTGTGCTATAGATTATAGATTATTTTAGTAATGCATGATAAAAAAACCGATAAAACCTAGTCTTAATTTCTTGCTTAGGTTCTGCAATGCAATGCTAGGGCTTAGGCCTCTGTAATATTGCTTTTTTAAAATAAACATCTTGTCAAATTTGATACTCCAAATTTGAGATCCTCGATCCTAGGGCATTGGCCTATTGCCAAATTCTAGGATTTCAGGTCTTTTGAAACCAACAAAGGAAAGGTGAGGGAAAATACTATTAGGCTAAGTAGGCCTACTACTAGGTCTAGGTCTAGACTAGTTACAAATTGCGACTATATGAACTAGGGCCTACATAAATAATGCGATAACAAAAAGACTAGGCCTCAGGCCACTATGGACAGTCACTAGCTAGACTATACACCGTAACTAAACCTACCTACACCACTGCGCATGCCCAATTATATAGAACTTCATTTGTATGATAGTATTAAAGAAACAATAGGCTAACAATTAACATGATGCGCATGCGCTGTGCATTTGGTTCAGTCCTTTTGGTAAATTATTTCTCGGAAAAATTCACTTGAAATTGTGCGATCGGATGTGCAATACAACAGAACAGAAGTGTCTGGAATTGGCTATCAACATTACAGCCATCATTGGTATTTGGTATTGTTAATTGACTCACGCTGCTACTCTGGCTGGCTCGCTGGTCAAAAAATGAAATCGCGGGGGTTTGTTAACATATCTTTTTACGTATCCGCCTTCGTGTCTGAATTTTCGCTTTCAGTTTCATTTCTAGATGGCGACAATAAACGATAAAAACTGATTTTCGCTTTCTGCCTTCCCTACTCTACCCTATATCCCACGTCTCTTGGTCTTCTCCCTTGCTCTCTCCTCTCCTTCTCCTATAGCTCTTCATTACTTTTCCTCGGTTGACGCCGGACGGTGATTTAGTCTAGCTGCCACGGCCTTTTCGGCTTCTAATATTCATGAAGAGTCTTTCAATTCGTCTGCCATAAAAATTTTCAGGTCTTGCTCATACAAGCTACATTTAGTTGTGAGCACTCAGCAGAACTCTGAATCTAAAGTTCGAGTCTCGGTGTAACCGGCCTGCTGACCACTTATGTAATACATGTACACATGCATGTATGACTTTACTACTCATCCTTCAGATGGGTCTGAGTAAAAAACTGAGTGTAAAAATGGATAGCTGATTAAAAAGTGCAGGTAAAATTCACTCTGCACCAAGCATTAACAAAATGGAAAAATGTCAAAGTTATACATGTCACATGTAAGATGAAAAGTCGATGACCACGAGGTCAAAATAAAAACTTTTTGTTTTTAAACTATATAACATGTACATGTATATAGAAAAGGCCAAATTGAAACAACAACACAAAACAACACAAACAGATTGTTAAGTGCAAGTTTCAGGTAGGTAGGTAAATGTCAGTTTCAGGTAGTTTTGTGTTAATTTCAGGTAGTTATTATATTTTTTGTCAGTTTTAGGTAGGTAATGTCAGTTTCAGGTACTTCAAAGTGTTTCAGGTATACTATACAGACCATTTTTAGTATATGGAAGTGTCAGTCTCAGCAGGTAGTTAAATGTCAGTTTCAGGCAAGCTCGTAATTTTGTGTATTTTCGGGACACCGGCCCTACTCGTACTTGCCCCCTGTGCCCTAGTAACACACTTCGTCGCGGCAACGTCGCGTATTGGTCGCGTTAGGTCGCGAAAGTCGCGGCCTTTATTGGTGAAACTTTGACGTCGCGAAAACGTCGCGAAAACGTCGGAAATCAAAGTACCAAAAAACGTTGAAATTTAACTTAATCAACCTGTTATACCTTTGATCAGACAGTATATATCAACTGCAATATGTATTGCCTCTGAATTCAATAGATGAAAATAGAAAATGGTAGCCATGTAAATGGCAGTGTGCATGAACAAAAAATCTTCGTATGTTTAGAGCAAATAAAATAGTTGGAATTATTATATGTGCAGCAAAAAACTTGGATGCCCCGAATATAGCGACAAACTTAGGCTGCGCTAGTTATTTATGAAACCTTTAATTGTTTAATTATTCAGTATCTAAGATACTAAAAAATGACTTTTTTTCAGAAGCACGTAATATAATTCACTAAATTACGTAACAACTTATTTGTGTGCAAATTATTAGTGGTTTTAAAACCGTATTTAGTAACTTGAGTGATTTTTTTAATGGGAGTTACTCTTTCGTGGCATTCGTTTGTTAAACTAACTGTTCCGTGTTTAGCAATTCAAAACCAACAGGGCGTCTCTCGGCGTGCCACTGTCACGATCAACCTGCAGTTTTCAGTGGACTCGTTGCGGACTGTGTGCTTAATAAATTGAATAGTATACTCTTAATTCCCAAGTGTTTAATTATCAGCAGGTTGAGCATTTGAGGTTGAGTTTTTGCTGTTTTGAACAATTGCTGATTGCTTTGAATGAACCAGTATTTGCATATTTTTTCTTGACCTGGAATTCAGTGTGTAACGACACACAGAATATATCCTGTAAAATATTTTACATGTTTGACCAACACAATACCTTAAAGTGCAAGTGCAATCTTTTATGCTGGCTGCTAGGTGGCGAGTTAAATTTTATAAGCAATTAGCATTTTAATTCAGTATAAGGGTATTATTTATCATGTGAGCTCACTTTTCTAAATTTGCATAGGCCTATTATGTTTATGATAGAATTTTTGCACTTTGGCCCCACCTTTGTGGCTTGAAGTCAATCTATATATCTATATCAATATTTATGGTATAACATTGTTAGTTGCAAAAGTTCATTAAATAATATTGTTTATTGTGCACAAAAATTAAATTACTGAGTAATTCACAAAACTTGGATGCCTGCCCTGCATTCAGGATTCAGTGTCATCATATATTAAGTTGTTCCATAGTATATTATATAAATGTTTATTGGCAAATATTATATTGGCAATCTTAAAATTTGAGACATTGGGACAGACATTTTTCTTTAAATGCACATTTAAAAAAATTTATGCATAGAAATTGTCTTATCTTTATATTAGATGTTTAATTTACCAAAAAGTAGAAGAAAAGCTAAATATAGACAACATGAAGCCATCAGTGTATTGGATATTAAAAGTGACTGCTACATTATTCTTAATTATACTTTGTTACAAAACAATAACATTTTTAAACTGCTTCAAAATATTCTGATATCTAAATAGAATTCAACAAGGAAGAACTCCCTAGGATTTTACAATCATTGTTTATATTAGACTTTCTATAGAATAGTTTATTGCGTAAAAAGTCTAGTAATGTATCAAGTCACTCTAAATGATTTACAATTAAGTCAATATAAAGAAAGCAGCAGAATGACCATCTGCTTATATAGTAATTAACTCATATTGCAAAGCAAAGAGTAAAATTTTGATATTATTCAAATTTCAAATTATCAGATTAATTAAAATTGCCTTTCATATTCAAAGATCTCCTTTAAAGCTCAATGTTCTTAGTGCTGTTAGCACCTCATTAATTAAATTAGTAATCACAGTTCATTTCATTGTTTTATTTCATTTTGCAGCAATTTGATATTTGCCTTTCTTGGAATACTATATTGGCTAATTTTGTATAAGTGCCTGCTGACTTAAAAAGCTTTGTATTTGGAATAATTAATATATAGCAAAATAGCAGTTTTATTCAACTTGCCAAATTGACACTGGTTCAAACTTTGTCATAGTTGAAACTAATCATCATATTGGTAAAATAATCTTACTGGTAAACTGCTCTAATCACAATCCAACTGGCTTAAAAATTACAATGTACAATGTATCAAAGAGAGCCCAACAACGAGGAATCAAAAGGAAAGTAAATGAATTTTTAACAGAACTAAAGGCTAGTTCAACAAGCACAGCACAAGAAGAATATGATAAAAACCCTCAACTAGATGCGTCAGAGCATGAGATCAGCACTTTTTTTGCTAGTGAAGGAATTCTTGATGAAACCAGCTACAATTATGATGATACCATTGGCGAATGCAGTGATGATGAGTTCTGTGACAATCAGCCAAAGACTGACATCGCCCAAGAAATCAGGAATTGGGCTGTCTTGTATAGAATTCCTGGCAATGCACTATCTGCACTATTAAAAATCCTTGTGAATTTTTTCCCATCCTTGCCATTGTCATCAAGAACTCTTCTCAAGACTCCAAGGCACACAACATTCACTGCAATGGGCTCTGGAAAGTTCACTTACTTCTTCGGGTTGCAATACCTTGTGAACCAAGTGCTGTCTTCATCTGAAAAGCCTCAGCTTCAGATCAACATTGATGGCCTACCAGTTGGAAGCAACTCGAAAAAAGAATTTTGGCCAATTCAGGCTTCCATTGGAAAAGACCCGCCAACTATAATAGGTCTGTACTGTGGAGAGCAAAAGCCACCTCTTGAGGAATATTTGAAGGATCTGATTGCTGAGCTGCAAGGTCTTGAAGACTGGTTCGACATCAAGTTCATATGCGACGCTCCAGCTCGTGCATTCATTAAATGCATCAAGGGACACGGCGGATATTCCTCATGCGAGCAGTGTACTGCTTATGGCAGATATGTTGGCCACGTAATTCTGGAAGACGTTGATGCCCCATTGCGCACGGATGACTCGTTCAGGCAACAGATTGATGAGGAGCACCATACCGGAACAAGCCCCCTGATGGCTTTGAAGATCAATATGATTACAGCTTTCCCACTGGACTACATGCATCTTGTATGTCTTGGGGTGATGAAGCGGCTGTTGTTGCAATGGGTTGGCGGTCGACTGCCAAATCGACTGTCTAATCAGCACGTATTGCAAATTTCTGGTCATATCCTGAATGTTGCCAATTTCATTCCATCGGAGTTTGCTCGAGAACCGAGACCACTGAGTGAATGCCGGCGTTGGAAAGCGACTGAATTCCGGTCATTTCTGCTTTATTCAGGAAAAGTTGTACTGAAATCAGTTCTGCCCTCCAAGCTGTACAAGCATTTCTTGCTGCTGAGCGTCGCTATTTTCTGCCTGTGTAATCCTGAAAGGTGCATTCAGCTGGCAGATTATGCTGCAGAACTCCTTCGGATGTTTGTGTCCGACTGTGCGAAAATTTACGGTGACAATTTCATGAGTCATAATGTGCATTGCCTGCTCCATCTACCATCCTGTGTCAAACACAACGGGTCTCTTGACAGTTTTTCTGCCTTTAAGTTCGAAAACAATATGCAATCCATCAAAGCAAAACTCAGAACCAGCAACTTACCATTCGAGCAAGTTTGCAACAGAATTCACGAAGAAAAAAGCATCAACGTGAATCGATCAGCCGCCAAGTCTACAAAATACATTGGCCTGCATTGGTCAGGTCCGCTTCCGAATATTCCCCCTTCGTGCATTGAGCAGTACAGAGCGATCATTTCGAGCAGGTTCAGACTGTCCAGTGCCGTAAATGATTCCTTCATTGAATGCTCAGAAGGCTGCTACTATAGAATCGTGAATGTCCTGCAGGTGGAGAATGAGTCCAGCTTGGTGTGTCGCCGATTCAAAACCAAAGAGTCATTCTTCGCATACCCTGTTGAATCAGAAAAGATGGGCATCCATCTTGTGTCGAATTTAGATTTAGTTAACCTCTACACACTACGAATTACAGAGGTGAAGAGAAAGTTCTACGGACTGCCCGTCGACAACAAAGTTGTCCTCACACCCATGTTTCTGTAAAACATCGTTGCAGATGCACTTTTGCGTTGTGGAATTTGCGGACAAGTCAGTTGAATATGTCAGCGAGGCCTGGCTCGTAGGACGTACCCGCTGTTACTGGCCACCGATAACTGTAGCGAGGGCCATTAAGTTAAGGTCGAAGCACGCTGCACCGAATTCAGAATGGGAGCTTCATGACATTAAAATTTTGTCGATGACAACCAACGAATGCACGGCACGCCGACGACTCAACCGGGCATCATGCGGCGCAGAAGAGCTGACAACCGATGCTGAGGCAACAGCCAACACAGCCAACAGGAAGCGCACTCAACCGATCCGCTTCATCGATGGGCCTGCTCAGCAAAACAAAAAAAGAACAAAGACGGCAAGGATCGTGTCAGACTCAGATCTAGAGTCATGCGATGGATATGACGATGATGCTGATCTGCCACCTCCATTGCCAAATTTTCGTGAGTACGCACATTTGAAGTTCGATCTTTGAATTGGCTAAAACAAATTTCAGTAAATCAAATGTTTTAAAACTGTTCATTCTTCTGCAGCCCGCATTAATGAGACGCCCCGAGCAGCGAGAGGCGGACGCGAAGAGTCAGTGGGATCGTCCAGCTGTGCAGCTGTTCTGTTTGAGGCGGCGCATTTGAATTCGTGCAGGCAGGATGACGCTGCGCAGTTGACGCAGACGCCGGCTGCTGCTGCCTACCCCGCTCAACAGTCGAACCAGACTCCCCTCTCGAATGCTTTGGGAATGACGCCGGCAAACAGGCCGCTCTCAGCAGTGCGACTTCCCGCTCCACCGTCAGCTGCTGCCTCCGCTGCCGCAAGTGAACCCAGACTGGCAGTTGCGCCAGATTGTGCTACAGGCGCGAGCACGCGTAAGTGTTCACAGATTCATTTGAAATGCTGTTGTTGTGAGAAATAAAATCATGCACGTGTACACCAATGCCATTTTTGCTAAAGTACAAGAGCACTGTAGTGTGATATCCATGATGAAAATTCCCGCCTTGATGTTTCAGCATTCGAGAAGATTGTTATGAGGGAACTGGCAGCCATCCGTCAATACGTTGAACGGATTGAACGCACGGTCTCCGCGATCGCGTCACGAAAGAGCGTGGCGGCTCCAAATCTGCCTGTCAACTTGCCGTGCTCGGCAGAAGACATGGCAGAACTAGTCCAGCATCTGGAAGAAAATCCAGCGGATGCAGAAGCGCTCGTGAGTGCATCGGCGTTCCTGTTTTTCTTCAATTCTTCTGTTGCGTGTAAAATAAAAAACAATTAGACAATTTTGCGTAACTGCTTCACTTGCATTACAGGAAGGACAGATGGCCTGCCTGCATTGGTGGCGGCAGCACCCAGGATGCAGTGCGTCGCATTTTGCGCCGGCTGCTGGCTCCGCCGGCTATGGCGAGTTTTAGTTTCGCAGGACGGCGAGAGAAAGCGGCGTTCAAGGACAGCATCCTGTGGACAATCGTGCGAGGTGCAACGCTACGCAGCGTCAAGGCGAAGGAGAAGGAGATAGAAGCCGCTGTAAAGGAGGTGCTAAAGCATGCAAATGACCCGAATCGCGCTCGTTAGCTTTATGTTGGAGGTCCCCTGGCCGCGGGAAAAATAGGCTACCGAGCCTTGTCAGTTTGTTTCGATTTATTCATGCAGAGTAGGCTGGAATGGAGAAACTTAGATATAGAAAAATGGGGCGGGAAATTAGCTCTTTCCCTACCTAGTCACCAGATCCCTCCCCACCAAAATTTTAGATTCTAAGACAATCAGGGGTCGCAAAAACCCGTTCTTTAAACCAGTTTTCAGTAATTTAAAAAAAAAACGGTGAAAACGGTAAAACTGTTTTGTTGGCCTTTTTTGGCTTAAATTATTTCAAGTGTTATATTATTATGTGTTATATTATATTTACTATATACTGGGCGTTTATTTGCCAATTAAATTGGCTGTTTATTCTAGGAAACAAAAAAATTATTAATTAATTAAATGCTGCGTTGCTCTCATTTTTTCTCTACTCTAATTACTTTTATCTACTATAATTTTACTCTAATTACCATTCATCGCTACGTTCTACTATTCATTACCCAGTTCCCAGTTGGTATTATGCTCCTTTTGTTTGCTATAGCTTTTATTATCTCCTATTGCATATAATTGCGTACTATATTTTCCAGCGGCTGACATATAGCTGTACAATACTGGTGCGAGTCGACCTTCGCCAATAAAATATCACCCAGTATCTGATATAAGAAAGTTTATAGTAACACCGGTAGGAAACTGGTAAAACTGCCTATTTTTTTAGCATTTTGGCTTACATTATTTCAGGTATGCGTGCTCACGAGCGTGTATGTCAGTACGTGTGCATTACAAATTATCTTGGTGTGCAATTGCTGCTGTGAATTACAGCATTTAAACCTCATAAATTTTTAAACAGCATTTAACGTGGCGATCACCTCTGTGAAACTGCATTCAAATCAAGAAGTAAGAAACTAACCGCAGCCAACTGTAAACTAGTCGCGTAAAGGTCGCGTAATGGTAATAACGTGACGTCGCTAAGTGAAGTGTACGCGACGTCGCGTGGCGCGACACTTGACCCCTTCCCGCGACGTAACTTTGCGACGTTTACGCGACGTTGCCGCGACGAAGTGTGTTACTAGGGGTGGATTATACTGACGTTCGCGTGATCCTGTTCGCGGTGTCCCGGGCTGGTGTTTGTCATTGTAACCCCCTGGCATCAACAGCCGTTGTTCACGAGGAAAAGATTGTGAATAGATATAGGCACAATTCAAGGTTGAAGGTTCGACTGTTCAACGTGAATAGCCATATTTTTATTAAAGATTCATTTCACTTGCTTCCTTTGTCTATAATCCCCAACTCCCCGATCCAATTTAGAGGCTACAAAATTGACGAGGTAAAGTAATTATATCTACTTTATATAACCAGGTGAATTAATTACTTGCTAAAAATATCAGCATGAACAATCGATGTTGAGAAAAGGTTACAAAACTTGAAGATGAAGTAATTAATTGTCGTCAATGGGTCGTCATTATAACAATTGGTATTTAAAGAGGCTTCCAAACTGACGATAGCTTTATGAAACTATAGAAAATTCTAGGAAGATATATTAATAGCACAAGCTTTAGAAGTAAGAATAATCGAATTTCGTAAACAATTAAATTTGTCATCAAATAATCAGATTAATACTTGCTTTCGTGTGTTTACAAAGTATTGTTAGTAATTTCACTAAGCTGACTTTGCTCAATTAATTTTAAACATTTTGAATTATCAGTTTGTTTAAACAAACGGATCGACGCATTCGCACAGGCAATTTTCAACGTTGGTGTGAATTTCGGTGAGATCATTGATTCCGTAACTGTGCGAGTGCCAGATACACGCTCGATATGCCAAATCGCCGATGTTTGGCTGGCCAGTGTGCCAGACCTCAGGCAGAAAAGTGACGTTGCAGCGCTCCCAAATCCAGTTGCCAGTTTTGAAGCTGCCGACGCGGTAGCCGCCAATGAGATAGCCACTGCCGGTGCTCTCTTGAGTCTTCAGCCAGTGCATGCGTTCGACTTCGGCTCTGTCCAGAGCATCCGCGTATTTGGTTAGCCCGGGCTCTGAGTTGCACTTCTGAGATCCTTGTGTCCAATTGGAGACCGAATAAAATTTGTAGATCAAACCGAGGTAGCCGTATTTGTAGCTGCTGGGCCACAGCTGCCCGTTCGGCAGGTTTTCCATGCGGCGAACGAAGGCCGAACCGAAGCTGCTGCAGTTCACCTTGTTGGGCACGTGGCTGCAGGTGTCGAACACGAACATCTGGCAGCCGAAGCCGCTGTCGGACGGCTGACGGAAGCCGCGGCAGGACGTGCCCTGCTCGACACAGGCGAAGGCGCACTGCCTCTCCGTGGCCAGCGACAGCTCAGTGGGCTCGCTGACGAATTGCGGCTTCAGGCAGAGGCGGATGTACTTTTCTACGAAGTCGTTTTCTGGCTCGCTGACGGAGACGGCGAATGGAATGAGGCTGAGCATCGACAGGAGGCACAGGCAGGTCCCTTGCCGAGCAGCTGGTGATAGTTTTACATGTGATTGTATCGTAACTAGTGACAAATATTTTACACGAAAGCAATCTCTGAAGGACATCTACACAGGGGTGGCAATTAGTTAACCTGTCTGCGGACTCTGTCTTTTATCTTGAACCGCCTACCTCATTTATTTGGGGCTTTCTTGACTTATCCATTAAGCGAGTGAGTTCGTGTTCATGGATCAGGGTCCGCGAAATGGTCGTCCACAGTTTTAACTGTTCATGCATGTAAAGTACAGTGAATACTTACACTTGCTAGTTGATTCCATGAGCAGAGAAAGCCTTCCTTTTCTGATAGGAAATGATTTACAACTTAGGCTGAAATAAGTTCAAGAATGTATTGGGGCGCCCCTCTACGTTGCTTCAATTTATAGTCAGCAAACTGGTGCTTAACAGCCGAAAGGGTCATTCATAGAGCTATTAAAAACTGAATTTGAGAGTTGAGACTGACAGCTTGTGGAGGTGCGAGAAAATTTTAGCTGTCATTTTAAAGTAATTTATTGACTCTAGTCGACAAATACTCTCAACTACCCCCTCCGCTTCGAAAGGGTGCCACTAAAAATTAGCTCTCATATTTCTTGAAGACTTACGTCAATAAACAACATGATGCCCTACCCTGGATAATCCAAGGTACAACAAAATCGGGCTTTGAAATATCCTAGGTCTTGAATTGTCCGGAGTGAATAAAGATTGGGGTGGCAAGTTAGTCAAATTATTGGGTCGCCATCATAAACCCGAAAAATCACAACTCCGAAAGCACTTCCCATCATAAACCCGAAATATTAATATCATAAACCCGAAATATCACAATCCCGAAAAATAAAATAGCAACGCCCATCATAAACCCGAAATATCAGAAACCCGAAAAATAACAACTCCGAAAAAGAAAATAGCAACGCCCATCATAAACCCGAAATATCAGAAACCCGAAAAATCATCTCCAACTCCGAAAACCAAAATAGTGTTGGACATTGCTAGAACTTTCGGAGTTATGATATTTCGGGTTTCTGGTATTTCGGGGTTCATGATATTTCGGGTTTATGATGGAAAGCGCTAAAGCGCTTTCCGGAGTTGTGATTTTTCGGGTTTGGGATATTTCAGGATTATGATGCCCCCCAAATTATTTACAACATAAGGCGCATGTGAACGCGTGGTGTGGCAGAAGGACATCATTAAGCGAGAATGAGACTGACTCAGAGTGCTTGGGAGAGGCATATAAGATGCAGTCTAAGAATAAATCGATAATAGACTGTCGTTAAATGTACTACAAGCGTACATGCCATCTATATCAGTGTACGATCTAATAGCCCGCAAAGGAATGTGTTGCGCAAATTTTACGAGTAACACGAGCTACACCTAGTCTTTTCAGATATATGGAATATATTTCTTGTCCAAGTTCTACGTTTTGGAAAAAACCTTCACTCGCTGGCCAAAGTAACGATAAATCAAGTGTTTTTTACGTTTCTATCGACGAGTATGTTGAGCTGAGCTGCCAGAACATACAGAATATTCTGCTGATATTCTGCAGAAGACGTGGAGTTAGGCGGGTCTACCGCATCATTAAATGTCTCGGCAAAAATACTTATCAGCTGGCTGGGTTCTCAAATTTGAAAACGGAAAGCATCTCAATCAAAGCATCGGAAGAAGGCTGTGATTCATCACGCTTCATTCAGCGGATCGCCAGTTTTTGTTTTATCGAATTAGATTGGTGAATCGAGTAACAAACTGCTTTTCGGTTGACCTTTAACTTTAACAGCTAATAGCTTTAATTTAGTTCCTTGAAGTTTCTGAAACACGAAGTTGTTATTTAAATATAAACAGTTAAATAAGCATGACGCAGATGTTTACCAATTGAAAAAGTAGCAAAAAGTAATTTTCTACTTTGCATAAAGTGATATGGAAATTTTGCTATTTCTAGCCCCGGATATCAGTAGCCGGATGTCATAAAGCAATTACCTCTATCTCTGCAGACTGACCCCGCTCTTTTAACCTACAGTCGGATGTCCCAAGACAACTTCCCCTTCTTGTGATCTGCGGGTCGGATAGCAGAGTCAGTGTCGTAGGATGTCCGGGAGAGACATCTCAAAGTGCCCGGACATTGCAAATAAGCTCAACATATCCGGGAAAGAGAAAACAAAGCAGCTGTTTCTTGCTTGGCAGTATCCGGGTGGATATCGTAGTGTGTTCGGATATCCGGGCCAGACAAAAAACCTGGATAGTCTAAAGTGTAACAGTTCCTATTCCAGTGTCAGTTGTGCTTCCTATTCCACATCTGAGAATTGCGTTTCATAGTTTCTTCTTTTACTTAACCTTAGACTTTAGTGCTCAAGGTCGATAACGAGCGAGTCACTGCACCAGGCGTCAAAATAAAAAAAAAACAGTATTTTTACGCATTGTAGATCGATTCGAGGAGATATTCCAGCATATTAAGGATTAAAAATAATTGGTAGTTTGATTATTTATCAGAGTAAATCAGAGTTTCAAATATTAATCATAATCCACAGATGAAGCCTCGCAAATGACAGAACTCAGGCTCTCAGGTGGAACAGCTGGTTGATGTCATCCTCAGTCAGGTACTTGTTAGCCATGGCCACCGTCTTCACTGTGCCGGCCAGCTTTCAAAATTTGTTGTTGAGATTTCGCCAGCCAATTTTGATGCAGGAGTCGAAAATTCGAGGTTTGTTTCTGCCATAGACAGTCACCTCACCGTCGGACAGGAAGGCGCCGTTGAAGTATAGCTTAGACTTGCTCATCACGTCTGAGATGTCGAAGGCGGCACCGACTCGAACGAATTGCTGTCTGTCCGATGGCAGAATCTGATCTCTGGACATGAGGCTGCGGTGTCCGTTCTGGATGTACAGCCGCTTGGTGTCCGCGGGGCTGCTGTCATCCCACTCCCACATGTGCAGCCAGTACTCTGTAAAGCTGCTGCAATCGGTCAACTCGATGAAGGCGTTCACTTTAGGCGTCCTGCTCACCTCCATGAGCCAGGTGAAGCTGCTGTTGAAGTCGAGGCCCCGCGTGTCCGTCACCCACATCCGCGATGTCGCGCCGTTCATCCTGGCACCGTCGCTGGTCCAGGCGATCCCGTCGTGCTTTACGGAGTTCCTTTGGCCGCGGGCGTCGCAGACGAGATTTTCCAGCCGCGGCCCGCGGTTGCCGACCCACACGGCGGCGAAGTGCCGGTTGGCGACGAGGGCGTCCAGCTCGGAGTCCACGAACAGCTCGCAGTCGGCCGGGCCCAGCGCGGGGTCGTCGGGCGGGCTGCTCAGGCTGAGCAGGTGGCAGACTCGGCTGAACAGGAACAGCGAGCAGGCGGAGCTGCGCCGGTGCCGCTGCACCACCCCGACGCCCGACAGCGGCTGCCAGCGGGCCCGGATGACGCACTCGAGCGGGGAGGCTGCGGGGGCGGGCAGGGCCCAGGCGGCCAGGGACCGGCTGAGGCAGGGCCGCCAAAAGGCGGGCAGGTAGGCGGCGGAGGCGGCTGGCGGCAGGACGACAAAGGAGAGCAGAAGGCAGGCCAGCAGCGGAGCTGCAAAGTCTTTAGCGAGCGACATGTCGATCTGCTGCTTCCAGGAGAAATTGTTGCAGAACTTGAAGAAAATTGATATTTTAGTGCTGCGATTGTTTGAGTCAATTGAGTTAATAATAATCAGATTTCAACTGCGACACATTGAAAATCCTAAAAGCTGCTATAAAAACCAAATTTGAGACTGACAGTCTGTAGAGGTGCGAGAAAAATGTAGCTGTCATTTTTAAGAAAATATCTATTTCTTGCTGAGTGCTGAGAGATAATACAGAATGAGCTGCCACTCTACTCAATTGAGGCCGTCTCACGAAGTTGGAACTCGCATACGAAGCGATTGACAACGTGAAAAAATAGTTAAAAAATAAAAAAAAACGTAAAAAATAAAAAACTCGAGTTGTTGTGCCCTGCTTTGTTATATGATTTAGAACACATATTTTGTTCGCAGTGCAACTTGTTCTTTGTATTTTCATTCTGATGTAACCGCCCTTGTCGCCTGTCCGCTCCGTAGAGAGACGAACGCATGACTAGAGGGGGCAATAACCGTAGGCTGCCTATGACCGGGCAATGACCTGACGGACCTCCAGCACCAGACTGTCCCGCCCACATGATTGATAGCTTTGGTAGCGCTTTGTGACCAGAGGGCCAAGGACCCACATGGACCCCACCTGTAGCCAAGGTGCAATAGTTGGTCACTCGGTCATAATATGACCGAGTGGCTGCCACCACTCTATGTGACCTGGCGCACCTGGATCTTTCTACCAGACCTCTCGAGGCTAGAGCCCCGCCTGGGATGGTTACCAGGAGATTTAGGCTAACAGGGGAGACACATGCAGCCGAGTACAGGGACTCTGCTTGGGGCATGATCGGGAACTCTGGGCTCAATCTGGAGGATTTTCAGCAGGGGATCCTTTGTGGCTGTGGGCGAGGCTGACTTGCGACTTTGATTACTAAGAGTAGTATGAGGCGAACATGTACTGTCTCTAGTTTAGATTGCTCAGGGCGAAGGGACGCGTCAGCATGGGGTTGCAACCTTCCTACTGCCATTCTGTGCCAAGACTCGCTAATCCCTCTACTGCACGCACACACGGCCCCGCAGCACGCACTCACAGGCGAGCTTTGCACGGGGAGAGGCCATTAGCTTACCCAAACTTCCCTATGCTTTGCCACCCCGGGAGAAAGGCTTAGCAAGCCATGAGTGAAATGATGGTGAAAGAGTGAATAATGATGAGGTTAGTTAATAGTTAATAATTAGGCCCTTAGGCAAATAATCAGGCAAATAGGCGGCTTCACTATTGAGTAAAAATACAGCAAAAGGTACGATATCACAATGGGCTCAGCTCTCTAATCAGACAATGGAAAAATAGGCAAACTCCGGATAAGCAAAGGCAATTAGAGCACAAATCAGTAACAGGAACTTACCGGCAGCTGCACAGAGAGAGAGAGAGGCGGAGTGACCGAGGGCGGCTGTAGGCTGCAGTCAGGCGGACAGTGAAGCGGCGATGCGCTGAAGCGACGAGGCGCTGGTGTAGATCAGGCGAAGCTGATGATGCTGGGCGGTGTCAGACCGCTGGCCGATAGGCGAGCTCACTTAATGGGGAGCTGAAGATAACTTGGCGGTAACAGACCGCGGACCGGCAGGGATTCGTCTTATAGACGAATGGGTCAGAACTCAGTCTGACGGCAAGTCTAAATAAAGACTAGGAGCCCGAAGGTGGGCAAAAGTTGAGTCTTCTCACGCCGAAAACCGCCTCCTTTTATAGCCTTCCCAGCCGCCGCTCCAAGGTCGTTTCCATGACTCCCTCTCTCTGATTGGCTGCCGGCCGAATGACGTCAGAATGAGTCATGATGAGAAGCATGAGACCAGCCTAGCAACATGAGAAAAAAGGAAATTGCGCAATCCGGAGGTGGGGTGGGGGATAATTGGCGCAGCGGGTGGTCGCGAAAGTGTTGCGCAAGCAAACATTGAGAACAATAGGGCTGGGGTCGAGAACAAAGGAATTGGAAATCGGGGATAATTGGGGAGAATCGGGAACAATGGAAAAGTAAACATTGGAGAAAAGGTGATAATTAGGTGCGAAAACGAGAACAAAAGAAAGAGAAAATCGGAGAAAATGTGATAATTGGTGGGGGTAAAGAGAACAAAAGAATCGAAAACGAGAACAATAGAAGCGGAGGTGGGGTGGGTGTCGCATGAGAAATTTGGGGAGGAGAACAATGGCATGAGAAAAGGTTGCGCAAGAGAGGGGGATGAGTCATCGATGAGTCATCGAGGGGAAGAAGGGGTCACACGACTTGCGTCACCGTTTGGGAGTTTGAGAAGGGATGGGGAGACGGTGAGCACACAAAATACTGTAAGTAGACGCAGAGAAGGGGGGGCAGCGCAGGAAACTAGTGCAGAGAAAGACAAAAAGAGGGGGGATAGGGAAAGTACAAGAAGAATAGGGTGGGGTGCAGGGGAGATAAGGTAGAGGGGAGGGTACAGAGAGGGACAGGGTGCTCCGGAAAGGCAGGTGTGGCGGCAGGGGAGACGGAACCAAGGCAGCAGGAGGGTGCAGCAGAGCGGGAGTCTCCAGGCCTGGTCGGAGACCGGCCGAGTCTCGACAGCCCTGTGCAGGGGGGTACACGGGATAGGAGGCACTTTCGAAAAAGTCCCATGCCCTATCCCGCGACCAGAGCGTGGTTACATCAATTCTCTGAATAAAAAGTAACAGAAAATCGTGTTTTATTTCATAGTTGTTGCAAAAAAGATTGTACTTTGGTGTTTGTTATGTTGGTAATGCTTTATTCAACCAATTTCGAAGTTTGACAACCAATGTTGCGTTGCAGCGCCCTTTAAAATTGGCATTTATGCAATAATTTTTTTTTCGTCCTCTAGAAAAGTTTGTTTATCGAGTTAACTACATGCGTACTTTATCGAGTTTCAATTAGAAGATTATTTCCTATGTCACGTTGTTTCCATATTACGCAAAGGGATCCACGCACTCGCAAAGGGCCATAGAAATAGCCGCATTGCTCTCTGCAGTGAAATCATCCAATCCGGAGCTGTGGCCGTACGAGACACTGGCGTGATAAGCTTCATCGCCAGCATTCGGCTGTCCAGGAGCCCAAACTTCCGACAAAAAGGTAAAGTTACAGCGCTCCCAAATCCAGGTGCCAGTTTTGAAGCTGCCGACGCGGTAGCCGCCAATGAAATAGCCATTGCCGGTGCTCTCTTGAGTCTTCAGCCAGTGCATGCGTTCGACTTCGGCTCTGTCCAGAGCATCCGCGTACTTGGTTAGCCCGGGCTCTGAGTTGCACTTCTGAGATCCTTGTGTCCAATTGGAGATCGAATAAAATTTGTAGGTCAAACCGAGGTAGCCGTATTTGTAGCCGCTGGGGCACAGCTGCCCGTTCGGCAGGTTTTCCATGCGGCGAACGAAGGCCGAACCGAAGGTGCTGCAGTTCGCCTTGTTGGGCACGTGGCTGCAGGTGTCGAACACGAACATCTGGCAGCCGAAGCCGCTGTCGGACGGCTGACGGAAGCCGCGGCAGGACGCGCCCTGCTCGACACAGGCGAAGGCTGTTATAATCCAAAAATTAGTGTTTAATACTGTAGTTTTCAAATATTTGCTATAAAAACTGCGAGCGTATATTTCAAGACTGACAGCTTGTAGAAATGCAAAAAATTGTAGCTGTCATTTTTAAATGTTTTTGTCTTTTTCGCTGAGAGTTGTGGCTCCCCGATTCCAGTGTCAGTTGTGGCTCCCCGATTCCAGTGTCAGTTGTGGCTCCCCGATTCCAGTGTCAGTTGTGGCTCCCCGATTCCAGTATCAGTTGTGGCTCCCCGATTCCAGTGTCAGTTGTGACTCCCTGATTCCTGTGTCAGTTGTGGCTCTCCGATTTCCAGTGTCAGTTGTGGCTCCCCGATTCCAGTATCAGTTGTGGCTCCCCGATTCCAGTGTCAGTTGTGACTCCCCGATTCCTGTGTCAGTTGTGGCTCCCCGATTCCTGTGTCAGTTGTGGCTCTCCGATTTCCAGTGTCAGTTGTGGCTCCTCAATTTCACTGTCAGGTGGTCCCCACTTCCAGTGTCAGTTGGTCCCCTGATTTCAGTGTCAGTTGGTCCCCCGATTGACATAATATCTATAGTACAAGCGGTACATCTGCGTCTCTGGATGGTACTTGACACTTGTACTTTGCTGCATGTACATTTCCCAGCCTGCCATAGACAATAAATATACTCATTAAAACCTTTCTGATAGCTACAGAACAAAGCTAAAATGCTAATTTAGATTGTGTACTTATTTATTTCATATCTCAACTTAAAGCAAAAAAACTTGAAACATGCCGAAACAGCCGGTTCAAGAAATCAAGTTAAAGGCAAAGTCCGAATCAAATCGAAGTCATTCGCCAAGTTCATCTATTGGGCCGAATAATCGAAAACTCCAGCAAGAAAACCTGTTGCTCCTGCAGTTTCGCAAGAAACTCGAAAGATCAGCAAGCGACCTAATGGCCCTGTGGACACCTGTGAGCATCTCGCTGCTCACTGCCAGCGTGATGACCATGATCAGACAGGCTGGCCAGCGAGACACTTCAGCCGAAGATCATTGGGAGGATGTGCGGCATAATTTGCACAGCAGCAGAGGCGAGCTGCCGTTTCTTGAGCCCGAAATTGAACTCAATGCTGAGCGATTGATTGCTGCTAGCAACTCGGGCGGCATCAGCAAAGTTCACCTAGTACTCATCACCTGCGTAGTGGCTGTGGTTGTCATCGTCGTCATGTCATTCCTCATGGTACTGCTGCTCAAGCTGAGCTGTTTCCGATGCCTGAAGATCTACATCAGCGTCGCTTTTGTTATTCTGGGCGCGCATTTTGTTTTATTTTGGTTTTACACGGCTTCAAATGCGACAATGCTTCCGGTTGACTGGATAACCGCGATAGTGTGCGCCTACAACTTCTTGGGTGAGTCTTCTTGGGCGCAGCTGGTCTGAAAAAATCACCAACGGACACCAAGTAATGGACACTATAGATAAGTAATATAGACTAAGCTCTGCATTCTGTGCGCGTTCGCAACAATTTACGGACGATTAGAAAGTCAGGGCCGCTGTATGTTCTCAGGAGTCAGTGGAATGGGCAGGATTGCCTCAGCGCTGTGGGTTGTGAGACGCCATAAGAGTACGAGATCTAATCCAAATAAAAGTACACACAGGCATGTCCTCTCCGCCCCGCAGCCATTGTCGCGCTGTCTATGGCCATGGGCCAGTCGGCGCCAAAACGCCTAGTCCAGGCAGTCCACGTGGTCCTAGCAGCCACCGTGTCCTACATCATCTCCAACCTGCTGCTTGGCGGTAGTTTTGTCTACGCCAGCCTGCTCTGCGTCGCGTTCTCCCTGTGGGACCTGTTCGCGGTGCTGTGCCCCCGAGGCCCATTGAACAGTTTGATTAAAATGGCCGAAGCTGAGACTCGAGTAACTGACTTTATGCAGCCACTTGTGTACACTGCCGCGGTATGGACGACTGTTACTGTGAGTTATTTTCAGTAGTATAGTGGACATACTACTGGTATGCAGCTCTTGATACCAGAGCTCGCATGAAGAATCATAAAAAGTTGCATTGTGCAGACTGACAGTTCAATTCTCGATCCGTTGAACCCTGAGCTGCATCATCTGTTGAATCCTGAGTTGCATCATCTGTTGAATCCTGAGCTGCATCATCTGTTGAATCCTGAACTGCATCATCTGTTGAATCCTGAGCTGCATCACCTGTTGAATCCTGAACTGCATCATCTGTTGAATCCTGAGCTGCATCACCTGTTAAATCCTGAGCTGCATCACCTGTTGAATCCTGAGCTGCATCATCTGTTGAATCCTGAGCTGCATCACCTGTTGAATCCTGAGCTGCATCATCTGTTGAATCCTGAGCTGCATCACCTGTTGAATCCTGAGCTGCATCATCTGTTGAATCCTGAGCTGCATCACCTGTTGAATCCTGAGCTGCATCATCTGTTGAATCCTGAACTGCATCATCTGTTGAATCCTGAGCTGCATCACCTGTTGAATCCTGAACTGCATCATCTGTTGAATCCTGAGCTGCATCACCTGTTAAATCCTGAGCTGCATCACCTGTTGAATCCTGAGCTGCATCACCTGTTGAATCCTGAGCTGCATCAATTGTGGAATTCGTTGAAACCCAATTTTATTTTAGCGGCAGGGGCCTGTGTGCACCCTGGCGCACTTTAAGCGACATTGTCACACAACCGGCAAGTGGCATTCCTGCCCATTCCGCCGACTCCCCTGAGCAGGTACATGTACGAGCACACAAGCGCGTGGATACGTACGCAGTCAAATGCACAGGCACACACTCACACAGGAGTGTACAGCGGCCCCAACTTTATTTATCGTTAGGCATGTACACTTCACTGTGCTTTGGGGTTGGCCCTCAATGCCGTTAATTGCACGCAAGCCGAGATTCCAATTTAGCCCCAAATTACTCGTAATGTGACTGCACTTGGAATCGAGCCTGGGCCGCTGGCACATCAGAGCGCCGCGCTGGACCGCTGGGCCCTCTCTGTTGTTGTTGAGTCCCAACCAATGGATCCCCATTCCGCAGGCGGTGACAGCCAAGCCAAAGGAGAAAATTCGAAGAGGCTCCCGTTTAGGCCTGGGCGACTTCATTTTCTACGGCGTGTTGGTTGCCACGGCAACCGTGCAGTGCGGCCCGGTGGGAGGCCTCGCCTGCTACGCTGCTCTGCTGCTCGGCTTCTGCCTGACCTTAGCTGGCCTGCGATGCCTGGGCAGAGCGCTGCCGGCGCTGCCTCTGCCTGTGGCCGCCGCCGTGGCCACCGTCTGCCTGTTGAACGGCTGCGGGATCGCCTACTTTGAGGCGCTGGCCGAGAGGCAGCTCATGGTGTGACTCGATTCTGCTCATAGTGTGAGAGGATTCTGCTCATAGTGTGACTCGATTCTGCTCATAGTGTGGCTGGATTCTGCTCATAGTGTGGCTGGATTCTGCTCATAGTGTTACTCGATTCTGCTCATAGTGTGGCTGGATTCTGCTCATAGTGTGGCTGGATTCTGCTCATAGTGTGGCTGGATTCTGCTCATAGTGTGAGAGGATCCTGCTCATAGTATGACTGGATTCTGCTCATAGTGTGGCTGGATTCTGCTCATAGTGTGAGAGGATCCTGCTCATAGTATGACTGGATTCTGCTCATAGTGTGATTCGATTCTGCTCATAGTGTGGCTGGATTCTGCTCATAGTGTGACTGCATTCTGCTCATAGTGTGACTCGATTCTGCTCATAGTGTGGCTGGATTCTGCTCATAGTGTGGCTGGATTCTGCTCATAGTGTTACTCGAT